>JAUTCZ010047592.1:0-11676 GCA_032273805.1 Melanodrymia brightae | reverse complement strand
AAAAATTATGTTACATTCAGTAAGATTATGTTGATAAGCATTTGTATATAAAATATATTTACAGATCCTTAACTTGATTTGAGTAGTATAATATGTATAATCTTAGGAGTTTCAGGACTGTGGAACTTCATAATACCATATGTGCTTGTCCTATCACTACTAGGGTATCCTGCTGCCCTATCATATCCTGCTGTCATCCTATCATATCATGCTGTCATCCTATCATATCCTGCTGTTGTCCTATCACAACTAGTGTATCCTGCTGCCCTATCATATCCTGCTGTCATCCTATCATATCCTGCTGGTTGTCCTATCACAACTAGTGTATCCAGCTGCCTATCATATCCTGCTGTCATCCTATCATATCCTGCTGTTGTCCTATCATATCCTGCTGTTGTCCTGCCACAACTAGTGTATCCAGCAACCCTATCATATCCTGCTGTCATCATATCTCGCAGTCATCCTATCATATGCTGTCATCATATCATCCCGTCATAGTATCATAGCTTAGTCATCCTATTGTATCATGCCAATGTCCTATCATCTTGTCATTCTATCATAGCTTGCAGTCATCCATTCATATCCTGCTATCCTATCAACTCATTCTCATGTAATGTTAAATCGATGCCTTGTGTAACCCTATCTTATCATCTAGATGCACTTTTAGTGTCGATCCCTGCATGCCTTTAAAAAATACTTTATATTCTTCATCTATGTTAAAACATACATTTATGATTAATTAAGCACTTGTATGAATCACTTTGCTATATATTACATCAAATTGCATATACTATTATGTATCTTACGAGTGTATCACTCAAAATAATGTTTGCATTGTTTAAATTTCTGTCTGGTGGTGCAGCAGTCCACACTAAAACCAGACTGTCATGATGAATCCTCTTTAACATTTGCAATTAAAACATTATACATCTGTATTGAAGATGTATATTTTGTATCATGATAAACTACATACAGTGTTTCATGTTGCACAGCGTACATGATGCCTGAAACATCGATCAAACCCGAGACGATTGAAGCGAGCATTCAGCACCACTGCGACCAGGTGAATCGCAGCAAGTACACGAGGGAACGCAAGAGACAGCTTCAGCAACTCCTCGGCAGCTCAGTGGAACACACCTTCGGATCAGAAAGTAGCCGCAGTGATAAAGCTCTCTTCAGACTAGACCATCCTTTCCACCATGACCACATTGGTGATGACAGTGGCTTGGGCAGTGACGAAGGTTCTTACAAAACTGGCATTTTCCACAGTCCTAATGAGAATGCTATCAAGATGGACAACAGCGCATTAGGAAGCGATAAGGTTCCGTACATAACTACTGTCATTCTCCACAACACGCGCGAGCATGATGTCAAGATTGATTCCAACAGCATGTCAGGCAGTGATGATGCTTTGTATAGAGCAACCGCCATGGTGAAGTATCCCAAACTAAGTGACATGGATGAAACATTGTACCCTGGTAAACTCAAACAAGTTGATGTTCCGGACGGTGACGATGACTACATACAAGCTGATCCACCACTGTTATTTAATAAACTAAGATGCGGTGGTGTCTGGCCCAATTCATTCGAATTACAGACTGTTGATAAGATGAAGATTCCCAACAATAATCTAAGGACATTTAAGAGTGGGGCACGTCAACTGGGTGATCAGACGGAAGTGAAGAAACTCTTGCAGCAAGAGGATACAATGTTTTCTCAAACAGACAACTCCAATCCATTTGAAACAAAAATGATGCTTTTAAAAAGAGAGCACACGCCATTGGTACAACGTGCGCGAGAGTACAGTTTATAGCAACTGTTTATTAACCCTTATCCTGCTGCAGTTTTTGTAAAAATGTAATAACTTTCACACAAGATGCATTTGTGCTGTTATCACTTGAATAGGGTGATAGATCTAGCTCAAATTGAACACATATAGACTATGATGTATTACAATTTACACGGGTTCAGTGGGATACAGGTTAACATCAGTTATCATGTGTGAGGCATAGAGAATATTACACGAGTTGCTGTTATAGATCACTGATCATAGGAGTTGTTAACAAACACCTGTTTAATATTCTATTTCTTACAAACTCTAAAAAATCAATTTAAGCAAATGAAATTTAACATAAATTTGCAAGTAGTTCTGTGAATATTGGCTATAGGAGTCACACGATATGTTATGTCACGCCTCGTTCAATGAATGAATCCTCGGTGAAAAACAGATGCCAAAGAAGAGCTGTGCAGGGCACAATGCACAGTTCACGTCCGATCTATTGTACATTACTATGGATCAGCCACAAGTTTGAAAAAGTCATCTCTAATACCCATTAGAGATTGCCCATGTGAGATCAGAAATCTCACATGGGATTCAATCAAACGGGAAATAGCTAATTATGTGCAAGTGCTTTATAAATCTCAAAGGATATACTCCAGCTGAAGTATGTAGAGATACTGCATTTGTTGTTTGTGCATCCACGAAGTATAATACTAATAGTTTCCTAGGCTGGTAGTTCTTTTGTAAATGGTTTGTCGGTCTTCAGACTCCAAAACCATTTACAAGGCAACTATTCTAGAAACTATTAGTGTTCGTGGATTCAGATACATATTCTGCAAATCTGTTTGGAGACACTTCACTGCATAGTTCTCCGACACAGGAACTCATTGCTGTATAAATATACCCTCCACTTATATATTATAGAATTATATATTTTATACAGTAACATAAAAAGATAAAAGTTTGTTTAACGACACCTATACAGTAATGAGTTCCTGTAGTCTCAAATTGAAGATAAGTAACACATAATGTAATTGCATGAATGAGACAGCAATGTAAAAATATTATCAAACTTTCTGATGATTATTTACAACAAAGACAATTTCCATCACCAATCAATTATGTATTGCAAGGCTCAAATATTGTGTGGACCACAGCCTATTGGTGCCTTAATTTTGTTTGATGCACACAGCTTGTGCTTATCTGTGCCTTTATTTGGATGTTCATGTACATGAAGTCATGAAATATATGATACATCAGATCTTCATTATTTCCTAGTGCTAGACGATGTTAAATGTTGATAGTCCTGTGCTCAATCATCGTAATTGTTATTCACATTAAATATGTTTTAGTTTTTACTTCATATATCATGTTATTGTTGTCCAGAGTGTAAACATTATGTTCAGTATACTCCTAACATTTCAGTTTTGTACTTTCAGTGTGACATGTACGTTTTTAATTGGACATCTCTCCCTAATTATTGTAGATGTGTCAAAAGTTCAGATATTAAAATCTCAACTTAAAACATATTCCAATGTTATGGCATTTAATGACAATCATTCAGTTTAGTTTCGATTTAGTCTCATTATACAGACTAGAGTGAGCACTCTATACTGCTCCAACATGTATGATTCTCAACTCAATGCAGAATGATAATGTTATTATTTATCCAATATGCACGACTCAATTCAATCTGGCACTTGCTCATTGTGAAGGTGCATCAAAGATCAAGCACAGATTCATACTTTGTGAAAAAGTCACTGTAAAATAGTTTATTTGTTTAACAACACCACTGGAACACATTGATTATTAATAGATGGTTATTGGATGTCAAATGCACAATTATATCGACACTTGGTTCCATTGGAAACCAGCTGTCGCCACATAGGCTATTATTTTTCGAATAACAGTGTGGGATCTTTAATGTCCACTTACCCCCACAGATAGGATAGAACACAATGGCCTTTGATGGACCAGTTGTGGATCACTGGTTGGAACGGTAAATAACCCAACGGGTCCTCTGAGGAGGATTGATATGTCGACCTATCTAACCTCGGGCTGGTACTCTTGTCCTGAGCTATGCTCTGCTCTAGGTGTATCAAAGATCAAGCACAGATTCAAACACTTGCTGCAATGCTGAATCTCTCCAATAACATTGAAAAATGTAGCTGAGCATGTTAGTACAAATTGTCTATAGTATGTTTTTTCCTATTGATCTGTTATCTAACAGTATTTTACTGTAGTTTGTTTTTTACTGTTGTAATTCCATTATGTTTTTACTAGCATGGTATGATAGTAAAATGTTGTCCAGTATTCTATCAATGATGTTATAAACATGCATTTATTATTGCTCAATACACTATTGTATTAGACCTCCATCACATACATGTATGGTCATCATTGTTTCTATGCGTATGTTTATACTTTTTTATTCTGGTGTTTATTATTACAAGATTAATTTTTCATCTCATATGATATGAAATATATTTATATACCGGTACTGTAAACTACGAAAATTTTGCGTGCGTTTAATTTTTGTGCACAATCTCAATTCCCGAAATTTATAAGCACGCGTAATTTTACACGTTTATAATGTGCTTTCATGTATCGACGGTCGTTTGCGAAATTTAAACGTTGCGAACATGCACTTAGGGGCATATTTGTGGGGAAAAAACATGTCGCAATATTAATACGGTTTATAGTAATGTTTTTTGCGTCAGTGTAATGTCACTGGACAGCCAGCTGTATCATACAGGTTTATATTTCTCATACAGTTAAACATGTCAGCAAGATAAATTCATTGTAGAAGCATCTTATCAATTACTAGTACAGTAAACTCTCATTATCTCAAACTCCATTTTCACGAATGTCACTATATGTCAAACTAATTCGTGGGTCCCGACCATTACCATATACAAACGTATTATCGTACATTGTATGTACGTTTATTACGAACCTCGACATAAAAATACACGTTATCTCAAATGAAAAATATGGTCCCAAATGATATATTTAATTCATAATTTGTATGTTTTTCTCGAAGTTGGAATACATTTTAACATTTTTCTTTTCTTCTCTCCGAAACACATGCCCGCACGATGTCTCATGTCTTGATTGAAACATTACAAAAATTGCAATAAAATTTAATGTTCATTATCTCGAATATAACGATATGTCGAACCTTGTAAATGGCACCAACAACTTCGAGATAAAGAGAGTTTACTGTATTAAGTATGTGACAAGGATGCAAAAAGTTTACCATGTAAAAGAAAATGAGCAAGATTTGTGATTATGGAATACACTGTTAGGTTATCTATGTAATTGTATGATACGCAAACATAATGTTTCATTGAAATATCATTCAAGACACACTTCCAAGTTTCAAGATAGATGCCACTGTAAGTGCTCCTCTAATGCAAATTGTAGCACATTTCTCACTAATAGGGCATTTCTTATTATTAAATTAACATTTACTTGCATCTTATTGCTTGCAATATCATTATGAGTATATCCTATGTGTTTCTGGTCATCCAAATTGTTATTGCAGCTTAATGCAAACTTTTGCCCAAAATAAATCAATGTAAAACATGATATTCACGGCTTTAAATTTTTGTGATTTCGAAAAAAAAACGATCAACTCGCAATTGGTAATTTTTGTGTTACAAAGGAGAAATTGTTTTTAATTTGAATGGATATCGTTATTAGTATTTATTTGCACAATTGTAATTTTTCAGTTAAATTACAAGAGCAGAAAATGTGAAAATGACAAACGCGAATAATACTGGTACCTGTTTTACAGTATATCCTACCAAATTATTATCGGCAAAAGTTCAAGCACCATACCAAGCTACTACAAACACATTGGAAATATATATTTATTTATATATATAGAAAGCAATAAGATATGTCAATGTTAATTTTAATGATATAAATTGCTCAATTAGCCGAAAATATGTTACAAATAACATTAGATGCACACAAATGGTGGCATCCATCTTAAGACTCGGAAGTGTACCTTTAACGGAGATATTACTCGTTAATAACCACACATCTGTTGACAGATGGAATAGGTGATTACTACTAGGTCTGCAGTGACCCATTTTATTTACTGGTGTGCTATAATATTTACAAACGTTGGTATAATTTATCATGATGACTAGTCACATAATAGTAAAGATTGACTATATAAATGCGACTGGATTGAATTTGTACATTTATCATTATTTGTTGTTACTTTTTTATTGTAAATTTTACATTGTTAAGTGTATGAAAATAAAGACATTCAGCTTATTATGTTGTAAAAATTGTACTTTTTTATTCATTTTTACCCAGACATCCTCAAACCGATCTTCATAATTCAATAACGGTCAGATATTGAGATAGCAAATTAACCCTTGCACTTCTCTTGTCTGTATTAAACATATGACAATATGCATCCATGGAATGTGACTGGTTTAACAAAGCCCATGGTATCTGCAGCCCTGTCTGAGAAAACGTATATAAAAGATCCCTTGCTACTCATCAAGAGTAGCAGGTTTCCTCTACCATACTAACACTAATTTCTGTCCTGGACAGGCAGCTGAGGGAGCTGGTCTGCATGACTATGACGGACGTGCTTGAACCTTAATTGGATATAAGCACATAAATAAGTTATAACTAACTTGGAATGTGGCTGGGATTATCGGCAATGTCTCTGTGACACCTATGTAACATTGATTTATGTATTTGTGATTGAATATATTGTTTATTGGATTGTGTAGGATGTTATGCAAGTCTAAGGGAAAAAACAAACTTTAGGGCGAGTATTACGCCTGGGAAAAAAGGTGTGTTGTGAAAATTGGGGTCGGTCGCAAAACCGGAAGCACACATTTTTTTTTATGCCTTACTAAGAAACACACATAATTATACATCCTGAACAATGACACCATTTAGTCAACGAAAATAGTAAATAACACTTTAATCATAGAAAGTTTTACTGAACATTTGTGAACGTCATTGCACTATAAATTTCAGAACCTGTCTGGTGAAGACACCATGCACTTCCTGTGCTGTAGTACTTCACTTCCTGTCATAATTATTTAATTTCACGTCATACATCAGCTGCATATCACATGATATAACTCAACCAGGAACGTGATATAATGTAAATCATAACAGCCTTTGTGACATCTCGTATCCAGAACCACTTGTGATGAATTTGCATTGCAAGTAACCTGTGCATCCAGAATTTCTATGCAGGGATGGAGAGCGGAGTTTAAATATTCAGTTTCATTACAAAAATACATCACGTAATATAAGATCCATGACCCAAGACTTAAACCTCCTCCACTCTCTGGATCCATGCCTGACCTTTATATATCACAGAATACAGCTTCAATCACAGCTAGACTAAAGGCTGCAATATCTCAAAGCAGCCAGTCCCACAAGCTACCACTCGTCCAGTCACTATTCTAGATGACGGGGACTTCAGAAAGTCTACTTCATCATGAAGACATGCTTTTGCAAGGAAATTCATTGTAGTCTCAAAGGTCATTTTCTGAAATGGTGATGCGTTTGTTTCAATGGCATTCCGGTTCAGTGATTTGTAGCTGCCTTCGAAAGTCATGTAGTCTGCAAGAAGTGACAGGTGTCTGTAATCCACTTGGATACCATACGCACCAAACACATTCTTGATTTCCTGAAAACAAAATTGGCAAATACAATGATTTGTGAATAATGTAAGTTGATGACGCACACCAATAGAAAATACAGTGTCTTGTCGCAGTGAGAACTTTTAGTAAAAGTTGGAACAGCATTGTAACTTTTTTTGTTTCATTCTTACCTTACAAGTATTTGACTTATGACTAAGTACTTACCATACTATCCAGCATTCTTATGGGGTCAAGGTCATCCAGCGAGGGTCCCATGTTTTTGCCAAGTTCACTCGGTGCTATACTCAACATCTAGTTTCTTTTATTGGCAAATGCGTAATAAAAACTCAGCTATCTTATATATATTCGGACCCAAATCCAGTGATAGATTCCTTTTAAGAATTGAGACTAATTAACAAATACCTTAATGAGAACCTTCGCAGCAGCCTCTATTCCATATATCTTGGCAAATGCATGAATGTCATTGGTGTAGAGCTGGTTAATGTCGAGAATATCTGCATACTTGTACATCTCCTGAAACACATAAATTAATTCTTGAGATAAAGATAAAGTTTGTTTAATGAAACCTGGAATACATTGATTATTAAACAGTGGTTATTGGATGTCAAACGCACGGTTATATCAACACTTGGTTATAGAAGAAACCTCCTGCCACCACATAGTCTACTCTTCTTCGAATAACAGCAAGGGATCTTTTATGTGCACTTTCCCACAGACAGGATAGCACACACCACGACCTTTGATGGACCAGTCATGGATCACCCAATGAGTCCACTGAGGAGGATCGATCCGTTGACCTATCGAACCTCAGGCAGATGCTCTTGCTCTGAGCTACACCTGCTCTGTTCTTTTGGTGTATGTGACGCAGGTTTTTAAGTTTTTATAATTTCCATAAAATTTATTACCCCAGATCAATGACAGTGCCAAACTTGGGCAGCATTACTCATTGCATCGCAATAAATACATAGATAACCATCAATGACTCAATATAAAGATATTTCTAACATCGTAATAATGTGGTGCAGTTAATTAACTCGGAACATGCAACTGGCCAGAAAAGAAGTCTTACGTGGATGTTGACACCTTCTGTCTTCAGGTGCCAAACAGACTGCATGTTCCGTTTCTCCTCCACCAAGAACGCCCGAGAAATGCCTGGAATCTGGTGAATGACGACCTTCTTTGCAAACCCTTCTATCAGTGACGTCAGATCAATCTTGCTGTCTAGAAGCCCGTACTTAAACATAAAAAAAGACGAATATATGGTACACTCGTGCGCTGAGCTACAACCTACTTTTTCTTACACGGTTTATAACATTTTAAAATTTAAAAAATAATTCTTTATTTTTATATTGGCATTGATACATTTGATACGCATATATTACAAAAACAAACCAAAAACGGATATACACAACACATAAAACATAAATGTACAGTTTTTTTTACCATCTGGAAGATATATTACTTATAAAAGGAATAATATTAATGTTTGCTTGGTTTATATACTTATTATGCATATGATAATAATATAATATCATAGACAAATAGATTTTTTGTCTACAGTTGATGTAATCACTTGCTTCCAAAACCCTGGTAAACAGTCACCATTAAATATGGTTGTTTACAACCTAGTTAAATGTATACGCAATAGTGACGATACCTTTAAAGTAATCTCACACCACAAGTTCTTCTTGCAAAATGTGTAGTCACAAATGGTTTGAGATATTTTCTTTACTTTCTGAAAAAAAAAAGAATTGAAATTAACATTGCTATACATGCAATATAAAATACTTTTAGAGCTTGAAAAGTTCATATTTTATGAAACTGTATGCTACACAGAATTTTAGCAACTTATTTTACTACATTTCTCTAGCAGTCTTTCCACTTTTTTACAACCATACATTCATAACCAAACCCCGCTGTTTACGGGCAGTAATTGATTTCAGTTACCCTCCCTTACGGTGACCCAAGATAATGGTGTGTTCCCCATTTCCCGCTCATGCATATGTACATACCGAGGCTTATTGAATAGTGTTCCCTAATATGTTATGGACAGTGGTGGAATGTCTATTTTTAAAAGTGATTGGATGTCAAATGCACGGTAATATCAACACTTGGTCATAGAGGAAACCCACTGCTGCCACATAGGCTACTCTTCTTCATATAACAGCAGGGGATCTTTTATGTGCACTTTCCCGCAGACAGGATAGCACACATCACTGCCTTTGATGGACAAGTTGTGGATAACTGTTAGGAACGTGAAAAAAAAACAATGGATCCCCTGAGGAGAGTAGATCCTTCGATCCATCGAGCCTCAGGCGGACCCTCTTGCGCTGAGCTATTCCTTGTCCTCCCATAGAATGGATCAAGTAAATCAATGATGACAATAAAACTTCACCTTAATTCTTTTTTCAGCAGATATCTTTTTTGGTTTTGTTTCGTCATCCGACTGAAAATTGTCTTCCATATTTTCTTCCCACGCTTCATTAGTATCCTCAAGAACCATCAAATCATTATCATCTGCAAGAAAAACATTCCAAAATAACAAGTCTAAAACAATATTGTTAGTGTTCAGTTCTTGCAGCAAAATAATACTCAAGGGAACTTGGTAGGAAACCTTACAATCACAAGATGGAAAATATAAGCAAGCGCAAGAAGAAATAAAATCAAAATGGAGCAAAGTGATCAAACCAAAGCAAAGAATGTTAAAGTGATAATGTCCCCTCAAGATTCAAGAACAGACTTGGATATGGTAAGTCATCAAAAACTATGACCAGACCAGTCTTAAGAATAGCAATGTACCTTAATTTTTATTCTCCAATTTGAATTTTGGGGCCCCTAAAATCGCGGGGCCACCGGCAACTGCCCAGTGTGCCCATAGATAAGACAGCACTGACTATGACCCAATTCCAAGGCTGTAGACAGACATGCAGGCTTGGGGGAAAATGTACGATATTGAAGTTAAGTTTAAAATATGATGTACATGACTGGATGATAGACAAAGATTGAAAGCAATAAGTAAATTTCAATCATTGATCTAAAAATGTTTGAAATGATTAACATTTTGTCTCAGAGTAAACTTAAAGAAGTAAGATCTAAATTAATTTGACTATTTACCAAAATATAGACATAAATCATTTTGAAGCCACAGGTAATTTAAATAATTATGTCTTGAAAACACAATTTAGATAATAGTGGGACCAAAGAAAAACAATTCAACGAAAGTAAAGAAAATGTAGTGGTATGGGTAGAGCAGTGGTTAACACATCTGGCTTAAAATTGGTAGGTACTGGGATCAAATCCCTTTCATGGAATATGGGATTTTTAATCCCAGTACCGGCTCCAACCCAGAATGAGTGCTCTGTAAGGTTCAATGGGTACATGTACTTCCACCGACCAGTGTCCACAAATTGTATTTACTGTTCTGTCTGTGGGAGAGTGCATATAAAAGATCCCTTGCTACTTATCAAATAGAAGTAGCGGGTTTCCTCTCTCATACTAAGACTAACTTCTGTCCTGGACAGGCAGTCGAGGCAGCTGTCAGATGTGCTTGAACCTTAATTAGATATAAGCACGTTAATAAGCTATAACTAATTAACTAAGGGCGTTTTATTTGGCGATGTGCTTTAGGAGATCACAAACTTTTATCTTCCAGAAGATCTTTCTCCTGTTCCTCCCCATCGTACTCCTGCGACTCCTGTTGTCGTCTCTCGTCTCGGACGGCTGATGATGAACCTTCCTCAGGCTCGGCATCAGACAGCTCGTTTTCTTCTTCTTCACCTCCAGCTGCGACCTCTTTCTCTACCGTCGGCTTGTTGCGCACAGTGCCAGTGTTCAAGTATCTGTAAAGTTAGAAACACTACATATATTTTAAGTCATTCTGTCGAGATGTAATTATGTTGTTAAGTTATTCTGTCGAGGAGTTTTGGTATCTAATTTTTCAACTAAATGCATCTAAGCTTGTCAGTATTCCAACAGGTTAAAAACATAAGTCACAAGATATAGGTGACAGTGACCTACTTTCGGTGTGCAACGCACCAGTACCTACACATAAAATTTGATGGCCATATATCAATTACTGTAGGAGATATCCTATTTCAAAGATGTTAAATTAGACTAAAGGTAACTTTCTACATTTAGGGAGCGGGACGTAGCTCAGAGGTAGAATGTTCGCCTGTGGCGGGATGGGTCGAGAAATCGATCCTCCACAGCGCAAAACATTTTTATGGGCTATTTTCCGTTCCAGCC
>JAUTCZ010047581.1:0-11680 GCA_032273805.1 Melanodrymia brightae | reverse complement strand
ATTTTCAAAAATGTTTACCTTTTTTCTCTACGTTAAACGAAACTAAAGTTATCTACGAAAAACATACTACAAAATGTAATGTGACAGGAAGTATAGTATAAATTGATTTATACATATGTTTCAAATATTTTACTAAATACATGTAGTACATGTACATAGTGATATAGACGTATAATATTACGCTTAATTAACACACGGATTTTTCAAATACTTTGAATTTTATTTTATACTTAAACGAACTGAACCATGCAGTCTATACATTCAAAATGAAAATCCCGTAACAGGTTATTTTAACCTGTGTTTGTCGTATTGTCATATTCTGTTATGACTGTCTTGTAACCAAGTTGATGGCCTTGGAGTTTAAACAGTCGTAATAACACTTATACAGAGTGAAGAGTATGCATATAATTATTATACAGTGTACCGGTATACGTACCCAGCTTGTTATTATCCTTCGAGGTTTCTATCTGGCCAGTACTGCTATTATAACAAACACATGTTCCTATACTATGTATGTTTCTTCTGGTTATGCCACGCTAATATAATATACGTTATGTTCTGTCGTGCTTCCGCAAATACTGTATTACTTTATACACAAAGACACGCATGTTTTATAGTAATTAGACAAATATCTGTGTACAAACCGTTGGTCGTATGCGTATAATATATGTCATTGTGATATTAACTGATTGTTAAGCACATGACTACAAACAACTATAATAATATCAAATCATACGTTTCCTTTGCTTGGTGTATGTAACAGTAATTTGTATCACGTGTAAGCGACAAAACGCTTACCGGTTTCGAAATCGTATTTCTATACCAAGACATTCGTTAAACAAAACCAACGTGCTTGAACCTTCGTTAGATATAATCACGTTAATAAGTTAAAATAGAAGTGCTTTTCTATAGTGGTATCTCTTGATTTTATCTTGTGGATGCGTTTGTAAACGTGTTACTGTTTTTGTTACAACATGGACATTGTATGTATAATAGCAGTGACTCGGAGCTTCCAACTCCGACACTGTGCTTTGATCGTGAACAATACATAATTTATATTTTTTAAAAGAGAAAGAAAAAAGAAACAGGGTACACGTGATTGAACCTTAATTGGATATAATCCCGTACAATAAGTTATAACTAACTAACTTTAGATGATTGCGAATGTCCCGTGCTGCGACCGGCCCCCGTGGTGTAGTGATTAACGCTTCGGCCTACAGGCTGGTAGGAACAGTGTTCGAATCCTGCTCGTGCATCTCACTTTCCAACTCCAACCCAAAGTGAGTGCTCCGCCATGCTCAATGCGTAGGTGCAATACCACTTATACCAACCAGTGTCCACAACTGGTTTAACAAAGACCGTGGTATGTGCCAACCTGTCTGTGGGAAAGTGTATATGAAAGATGCCTTGCTACTTATCAATTTTGAGTAGCGGATTTCCTCTCTAATGCTAACACTAACAGCTGGACTGTGTGACCAAGATACACGTGCTTGAAGCTTAATTGGATATAAGCATGTAAATTAGTTATAACTAACTAACGCGTGCTACACCTTCGCGCGACTCAAACTGTCACGTTAAACAGGCATGTGACAAATGTCTTATTATCTAATCACTTTTCAACTTGTCAAACAAGCTGGCGATAACAGCATGTTTTATCAGATAATAAAACAGTCTAGCTGCCATTGAACTAGCAATATCGTTCAACAATTGGATACGATCAGTGTAAACAGAGCACCGCATCACGACCGTGCAAGTATGATATAACATTTTAGTAACACAATAGTTAAGTATTATTATAGTACTTTCAGAAATATATTATGGTTTTGTCTTTAATGGCTAGCTGCGTCACCCAGTGTACTTGTTCATTATGATATTTGTTAAAAATAACCGGCGACTAGTAAACATTAGGACAGTGTTCCATACAGAACTAATCTCGAGCACGTGGTCCATCAAATCGCCTATTATCTATAAGCGATAACACAATACATCAACTATATTTACATGTACGTTCTCGAGGATAATAACAACTGTTATGTATGTTCGTAAACATTGCCATGCTTGCAGTCTGTTGTGTAACGGGAAAAATAGTCATACATCTACCCACGGTTGCTAGTTCCGTCGGGGCGTATCTTCGGAGTCATACTGGGTTATATAACTATGACTATAAAGATAAAAATAAAGTTTGTTTGTTTAAAGGCCGCCACTGGAACATATTGATTATAAATCAGCAGTTATTGGATGTTAAACGCAAGGTTATATCGACACTTGGTCACAGAGGAAACCCTCTTCTTAGAATAAGAGCAAGGGATATTTTATATGCACTTTCCTACAGACAGGATAGCACACACCACGGTCTTTGATAGATCAGTTGTGGATTATTGGTTGGAATGGGAAATAACCCAACGGGTCCTCTGAGGAGGACAGATCCTTCGACTCATCGAGCCTCAGGCGGACGCTCTTGCGCTGAGCCCCGCCTCGCTGCACAGTGAGTAGATAGTGAGATAGGGGAGATACTCGTCACCGGATGGATCCCGCTCTTATCATTGGCATTTCGGGAACAGTTTGACCTCAACCCTGAAAGGGGAAGGAGGTCAATATGTTGTGGTGTGGTTACGACCTATCTAGGACCTTATTTCAGTACCGTGGGACTGAGAATGTTGTGACCAATATCGTACACCTGGTGATATCACAAATAAAATCAATTTCCGGTACATCTCCAGCATCCCAGTATAGATTGTCACTATTAGGTTGTGATGTGTTTGTCCCGAATACAATACATGTAATAAAAGTATTTACACGAATGAAGTATTTGATATGAGTACATGTTGCATCGTGCGTTGAATGGTTGGGTACGTGTTATTTTTAGACAGTAATCGAAATTTCGAAATGTTTTTTACAAATATAATTATTCTGAACTGTCTTGCATTGTTCATTGAATGCAACTCGGTCGCAGCGTCCATCTCACGTACTATATTAAGATGTTTTCGTTACTGTGATAATTAATAAAGCATGACGTTGCTAGTAGCAGCTATATAGTATATACTGACATTTTTTAACCTAACAATATTAAACGGGTAGAAAACAAAAATAATTAATAAAGTACAACGTTGCTCGTAGCAACTATATATACTGCCATTTTTAAACTTAATACTATTAAGCAGTTCCAAAATAAAAATAGCGTCAACTAGCATGTTCGACAGCATCACTTACAATAATTGTTATATTTAGAATGATCATATTAACAGGCTCAAACTTGAGAATGATGACCACAATGCTCTGCTAATGGGCAGTGTGCGAAGGTGACGGATCCATTCTCATCGCAACGGTATAGAGTCTGTGAGCATTTCTTTGGGAAAGTTCCTCCGCCCCGCCGTATTGTGTTGTTGCGACGGCTTCTGGCTGTCCCCGTGTGTGCTCCTCGCGACACCCGTGCCTCGTCTCATCCTTGTTCAAACCAAGAAATTAGCTCCATCTGTTTCGAGGGTCGTCTTCCGTGTTTACTCGGGGTAGCAAATCGCAAGCTGTGTTGCAGTGAAAGAATGTAACTAACTATTAAACTGGAGAATGCTATTTAGACTTAAAGTATTTCTTTCTTTTTTCGCAGGTCATCGAGTGTGTAAGAAAAGCAAGTGTCACCAAAAGGCCAAACTCCATTAACGTCGAATGGTGGTACGCATCGCTTTGCGGTGTCTTGGATAAGTCTCAATTGTACCACGGGGTTGATATATTAACACCACTGCCAACACATGCTCAAGCTTTGGATATAACTTTACAAACAACACCCAAGGAGATTAAGGTAAGGATTATTGACTACTGGGAGACTCTGATATTGGCTTTCCCTGAGCTGACTAAAACAACTTTACGATAATAGGGTACAAAGTGAATAATGACACACCTCGCCGGTACTGTTAACTAATCCGACGGTCGTACAGCTATAAACTGTCTGTGCTGCCGTGCTAAATTGTTCATTTGATACACATCATTTGTTCCTATCTTCCTTTTCCGTTCGGTCTAGTTGTGTCGCTTTGTGTGGATGGACTACGTAAATAGCCAGGATCATATGCATCATGATGGAGGGCGAGCTTTCCGTCTAAGATGATCCGTACTAGTATATCAGTGCATTCCATCACGGCTTTATCCACATGGCCTATGAATGAAATATTTCTTGAACGTATTCCTGGTATTTGTCTCTCTATTGTATGTTCTGGTTTATATATTATATAAGTATAATTCGTAAGACTATCATCAACTATGACCTTTCCCTAAACAGGCATAGCACGTTGAATGCCGGTCAAATACTTCAGTTTTGTTATCGCATTGTATAAATTTGTAATACACTGTTCAAACTTAGCTGGTATCAATTCATGTTTGGTAGTTGCAGAAATTCAAACAGGATTCATTGATACGCAATAAGTTTACCGTGTTTATCAGCGGTCTTTGATAAGCCATTTCGGTTGAACTCTTTACCGTACTGGCAATATAAACAGTCTTTGATAAGCCATTTCGGTGCAACCATTTACCGTACTGGTAAGCAATCTTTGATAAGCCATTTCGGTTCAACTCTTTACCGTACTGGTAAGCTATCTTTGATAAGCCACTTCGGTGCAACCATTTACCGCATTTGTCGAGATTGTTTGATAAGCCATTCCGTCTCAATTCTTTACCGCATTTGTCGATATTGTTTGATAAGCCATACCGTTTCACCCCTTTACTCTGTTTATCAGCACTGCTTGATAAAAAGTAGTTGAACGTATTTACCGTGTTTGTCAGAATTGTTTCATAAGCCATACGGTTTGACCTCTTTACCGCATATTTGTCAGGATTTGTTGATATTCTATACTTTTTCAGTACTTTGCTTCATTTGTCACATTTCACAAAGCTCTATCCCGTATTTGTCGATCACTATATGAAGCGGGTACATAGTTGCAAACCGACAAGTTTATAGATATTGTTGTGTCTCGGCATAGACTTGCAGTGTATATTTATCAACATGTTGGAAAATTCCTAAATCAAAGTTACTAAAGTTGAATCTATATTGTGTATAATCACTGACTCGAATTAAATAGGAATGAGACAAAACGCACTCGCCAAAGCTTTAACAATGGGGATATTTTCAAAATGTTCAAATTGTACCTCCTCCATACGAGAAAGTCCAGATGATACTCAAAATTAATGACAAATCCGTGACTATACACAGTATATACGTTACACACAATGATAACACTGTGTGTTCACAAAAGACCATCTTAACAACTAGCATGCAACGCCGGTTGAATCCTTTTTAAAATAGAAACAGTGACGATTATTCGTTAAGAGCACAGTTGTATGCGAGAGACAATAAATAAGTTTGTATTTTTGTGTCCAAAAATATACAATTTTAAACAAAATAGGTCTTTTTAAATTTATCGACGTTATCTAAATACTCTGGTATAAATTATGTGATAAAAACGTGTGGAGTCATTCATTGATTAAGAGACCATTGTGAAGAGCATGTTGTTATGACAGTGTGCACATTCTAATACAGATAACATTCACAGACTCGTTCAATCTCTGAAGTACACCCATCAGCGTTGTCGCCGGCTTATGATAATTTCATCACCAGTGCACACCATACATGCGCAGAATTGTACTTGTCTGGAGTTGTCACCGATCTGATTCCAAACGGGATTTACAACTCTAGATACACTGAACAAAGGCGAAGTTTCACGAGAATATACTTTCATTGACTTCGTAAGCTTTTATTGTGCGCAGATAAGATTTTCATTGCGTTTGTATTGGAGTTTAACAATGAATAATTTGTCTACTAAAGATTTACTTCGCAAAATTGTACTCGTTATTTACTGTGGATATTTTAGCCATACTGTTTGACACCCAAATAATTTCTATAACAGTTTTTCAACGCTTTTGGTACTGTTGACCACAGGTATGTGTTATTTTCTACGGTTGCCATAGAAATGGACCTTTAAATGGTATATTGTTATACGTTTGTGGTGTGTGTCTGTTTAAATGCAGTTATTAAGCTATGGCCGAAGTTTAACATGCAGCAGTAACAACGTGCTGACAATGTGGCTGGCTTGTCGACAGTGGTTATTACAGAGTGTGTGTTTGCAACTCATCATCTATTAGTAAAGCCACATATTCTGTGTATATTGATTTGCATCATTTTGCGTCGGCACTACGTATATTAGCACTAGTATATATATACTTGCACATTAATATCTAGTTCTGTTGTTTTCGTGAGCACGTACTTATGATTTTTTCGTTTCATTCTTTAAACGTTACGTTTGAATGCTGACAGAAATTAAACCATTGCCGTATGATTACAAACCAAATTTGATCTGAATCACTGAAATAGTTTTGTTAATGGTTGTCCGCGTACATTTTGTGCTACTATTTAAACCTTTCCGACATATTTATTCAGTCACAAATGCACGTTTTGTTCTGTGAACAATCATTTAATGGCTATTATATATTAATGACTGACTGACCGACATACATTATTGTATGGTCGTTCTGAGGCCATATCACGATGTGAGGCATCATTGACACAGATATCTGGTTTAACAAACTTTTTAGATATACTGTAGTTCATGTTGTCAAATGTTCTATGAAAACACCAAACAAACAAAATGGTTGTGTTTACGACGGGTTCCAAGGAGGATACGCTTATCTTTCGCGAATACCTGGTACCATCACTGCCGTGGCTGTGATTCATGAGTACATGCCATTTCGACTTAGACATTTAGCTACGTCTATGGTTTTGTTGTTTAGATTTGGTAAACACAAATTTAACACAAATACAACCAGTAAGAATGTTGGCTGTACTACAATAAGTGGTCAGGTGTAATAGGAATTGAAGTCCGTATGAATATAGGTCCGACACAATGAATAATGCTGTAGGACCGACATACATAGGAATCCAAGTCCAAACCAGGCTTGTATAAAAACAAACATAGTTTTATTGCGCTTTTTCTTACATTAACTCTAGCACTTGTAGGTAATAACTAGTGTTATGCATCAGACTATTTGTTTCATTCCGTAAACATTTATTTTATTATTATAACCGGACTTGCATTCCGGCCGGACTTGCGTTCCTTTTACACCGGTATTACATAAATTACGTAACAACTAAATTCTGCTTAGCGTGATCGTATACCAGACGTACAACATTGGCAGCAATTATCGTAAAACTTGACCAATATAATTATTGACATTACTCTACAACTGATAGGATTCGAACATTCGTTAAATTGTAATAGATGTGTCCTTGACTATTTTCAATATCTTCTTGGACAGGCCAGTTCGGACAGGTGATGTAATTGATTTTCAATCAAGCTGATCGACGTGGTATTCCACCAGTAGATAGTAGTTGATATTTGCCGTTCAAATGTCAATTATGAGAGCTATAATCCACTATAGCATATAGGACAGACACTTGGCTGTCATGTTCTGTAATTGATCAAGTCTGAACACTAAGATGTGCACGTTTACTGTCGTAAGCTAAATACACCGATCAATCAGCGGCGGTGCACTTAATCTAACCTCTGTGTCTCTGTACAGATTGCCTACAGCCAGCTCTTGGCTAAAATACTTTAATAAACCACCAACATGGTGCAACAAGTTCGTACAACTTTATTGTTCATACAGTGTTCACTTTTATCGCTAGTGGATCTGTTTTCGGGATGAATTTGGTTTTTTTTTCTAAGTTTATTACACCTATACCAGTGATAATGCCTGATTTGGGAAGTCATGAAGTCATTGCCTTTACAATACATTATACGTTATACAGGTATTTACATCTAAATAAATAAAAAAATATAATAATAATAATAATAATGAAAGTAAGAAATCCATCAGAAACATTGTCGACAAGTAGGTTGTTCGATAACAGCTTAAACAACGTGTCGGTCGCTTGCAAACAGTTTTCTTGAATTGTTTGACGGTGAATTGAAGTGAGTGAATGAATGGTTTACGTCCATTGCACTAGGCAGTCTTAAAACATTCGACACACTTAGATCTCAACAAAATCTCATTTGAGCACACATGACACTTATTTAATATTAATCTATTTGATAAAATTTACTGATAACATTGAGTTACCATGACATGCAACAGGTTCTAATCTCTATGGATCTCTATAATAAAACACTTTTTGCCACTTTCAATATCGAAATCGAACCACACCCATATGCTATGCTATATTTGGTGGAATATCTCAGTTTTCATTTGCATTTTGTTATCAAGTACGATAATAATTATTGCTTTGTGGCAAAGATCTTCTGGCCGATATTGATCCAGGAAAACCGAGACCGCCTACCCATAACAATAGCTGACAACATTATGCAGTGTAGGAAACACCCTCTACTTCAGCCACTTAGCAAACTCGCGTTGTATCTTTAGCAACAGTGTAGTGTATATTCTTAACACAAGCCGCCGAGTACTGGCTATAGTCATCTACATGTTTAAATGAAATGCTTTAATGGAACACTACTATTAGTTAAAAGAAATCAGTCTTGGCAAACAATACTAGCTCAGCCTCTAATGGGCAGTTACCATCCAGTATATCAATTAACGAACAAAAACAGACATATCCCTTTCCATCAGTGTTACAACATAATATCTATTGGCAAATAATACTAGCTCAACCTCTGATGGGTATTTACCATCCAGTATATCAATTAACGAACAAAAACAGACAGATTCCTTTCCATCAGTGTTACAACATAATGTCTATTGGCAAATAATACTAGCTCAACCTCTGATGGGTATTTACCATGCATTATCTCAATAAACGAACACGTTCCTTATCATCAGCGTTAGAACAGGGATCTTTTATGTGCACTTTCCCACAGACAGACCAGCCATAGATCACTGGTTGGAACAGGAACTAACCCAACGGAACCCCCGAGGAGGATAGATCCTTCGACCCATCGAGCCTCAGGTGGACGCTCTTGCACTGACCTACGTCATATGAAGACAAACAACTGTTGCGTGCACGTCTTATTGCTCAGGAGCCTGTTTCACAAAACATTTCCGACTAGTTGTGGACGTAAACGTAAATATCTCACTAAAAGTGTTTCTCAAAATATAATTAAACGTAATTGTGTCCAAGAACGAATAACAGCTTGGGTAATACGCCACAAATGACCAAAAACCCATGACGTCTCAACCCATGGTTAGCGATCGAAATTTCTCGACTTACATTTACGTCCACAACTATAGTCGTAAACTGGACTTACGATGTTTTGTGGAACAGGCCCCTGATTACATAATGTGGGGCGTTGGATTAAAGACACAAACGTCGCATGTTAAACTCATCAACGTCAGACAATTTGTCACACATAGCAAGATGATGGTGATTGTAATTGTTTATTCGCTTTAAGCCGTTTGGCTGATAGAGTTGGATTGGGTCATTTTTGGTGTGCTTCCATCAGAAAACTGTTCAAGCACACCTGTCATAAGTACAACCTCTGACTTCGCCAGAGAGTTCTGTCCACGACAGGTTGGCTCAGAGGTATATACAATACATAAATAAAGACATACATAATATACATAAAGGTTATTGTGTTCGGTGTGCAATGTATTTCCATTTCTACAGTCAGACTCGTCTTTCAAATGTGAAACATACGCAACGCGGATCAAATTACTATCTACATCGGTATGTTTTAAATGCTTAGCCAAGTGTAAACTCTTAAAGTTGGGTTTAATCCAAAGGCTAATTAATAGGGGCAAGTCGTCAACACCTGCGTAGTGGACAGATTTTGTTTTTGATCCCTGGATTAAAGTGGTTGTGATGAGGAATCATCTCGGTTTACGGGCGAGGCGAATGGTGTTTGCTGAAATGTGGTTTTGTGGTGTAGTATTACCACTACATGCTGTTGACATTCTGACTAGAATTGCCTTTTCGCTTGCTCGGAGTTCGTTTCACCCTAGTACATCTGCTTCAAAGTGACTGGATACTTCTCCAGTCTGACCCCGGGCTGTATTGTACAGAGTGCAGACAGTTTACCTTGTTCAAACGAACTACATTTTCTCGCGACATCTGCATTCCTTTACACTTGATCGGTTGTCTGTTTGTCGAGTGTAAGTTGCACAACACAAAATATACATTTTACTGTATTTTGCTTGTCACCAATTGCAATATAGAGAGACACACGCTGGGTGTCACAATGTGCTGCAGGTAGCAGAAACAAACAGATCTAATAATACATTGTTATATTTTGTTAGTAGTAATCCCTTGATGGATACCAACAGAAATAATTCTATTTCTTTTGTTTGAGAACACCTATTCACATACAGCAACCTAATAGTGAATGAAAAATAATCGTAGATATCGCTGTCTAATTTTCAAAACCGTTAACTTAGTCATAACGGCATCTCTAAACAAACACCGTGGTGGCTCTCGCGAATCATTGCTAGAAAACTGTAATTAAATTCATCAATTAATGACATCATAGTCCATGTATAAACACAATAGTGTTATAATTAGTAGTAGAAAACCTTGTTTTTCTAATCAGTTCATAATACTGTGTAATAATTATGTTTATTAGATTATTGGATTCTCCATAAACACAGAACCAAATGTATTATTACAACGTATTAACTGAATCATGTTACTAGTAGCAATAAAACAATAAAAGGTGACACATTATATCAGAGAATTAAAGCTTTCTAGTGTCTAGACAAAGGGTTAAATCAGTTTGGATTGACCGCCAATCATAAACAATCATCTCAGTGGAATATAACCGGCTTTTCATATCGGCTTGCATCAAAGTCACTAGTGATTACCGATAACGTATGTAGCTTAATCTCTGTGTAGATCATATTATCATATAGCATTGATCAACGCATGTAACTGCCAAGTTTACCGGAATGTTTACTATCTGTTAATGACTTATAACTCAACACAGCTACACATCGCCATTGATTCACTGGACATGCATATGTTTAATATTAAACAAAGACAATCTCATGTATATATTTTATTTCTCGCTTTTTATCGATGTTCTCATCTCTACTGTGTTTATATACACTCACGTATTTCATCTACTGGTTTGTCCTGATTCACGAAGCCTCGGTCTGGAACATGAAAGAAGATTAGAGCACCGTTTAATGGATGTATGATCCGTTTAGTGCATGTAACAAGCAGTCTGCTTCCTCGCACTAATCGCTTTGTATGATGCTGCTACGCGCTATCACGCCCAGTTGCAGCTATTGATTTGACAGATCCTTTTAAGTCAGATTATAGAATTAGTAAAACAGTCCTATCTTTGTATTATTGCTGATATATTTACATATAAGACAACGACGAATGGTATACTTGTATTTATGTCTGCTCAGTTGATTGTTTTATAGCGATAAGTGAGATACTATAGATTCATTCCCCGAATGCCATGCTCGGTTCGGAAAAGGACGGTTGACAAATAAATGGACAATTAATGAAGCTGTATGCAAGATCGTAGGCTATTCACTAAGTAAAACGGATAACAATGCATTATGTATATGAAACATGCACCAATGACTTGGGGATATTCTGATGACATCAATGCAATAATACAGATGCATCAAATGATAGACGCAGTAGGCTGCTTGCAAAAAGTGTTCATTTAGGAGATAAACGTAGTCTATTTTCAATTTAGCGGTATGTTATCGTGGATTAGATACCGCTAAATGTCATTTA
>JAUTCZ010047570.1:0-11681 GCA_032273805.1 Melanodrymia brightae | reverse complement strand
CATTGAGCCTTGCGGAGCACTCACTCTGGGTTGGAGTCGATACTGGGATTAAAAATCCCATATGCCAGGAATGGGATTCGAACCCAGTACCTACCAGCCTGAAGTCCGTAGCGTTAACCACTGCACCACGGAGGCCGGTGTGGCAGTGGGGAAACTGCTGGTGTTTTATAAGGAATTAATGTAAGAAAACATAATGGTTTGACCCATGTTTAAGGGGAGACGACCGTCGTGTCTTAACAATCAGTGAAGCCAATGGGAGATAACCACCTCACGCTAAGCTTTCTAGCGTAATATTCATAATTTATTTATCGATTTGGCTGCCTTTCTCATTCAATAATTATTTTCATTTATATTGCCTATCCTTATAAACAAAACATTGCTAAAAAATACTTTTGTTTCCAACATATTATAATATGTTTGTACTAATTTAATGTCCAACATAATTAATGTCCAACATAATAATATAATTATTATAAAGAAACATGTCAAAACGATAAACTTTCACTATAAGATTTTTAAAATAATGATACCTTTAGGTTTTGAATCTTTGTAAAATAATTATGTATCTTAAATATATAGGAATTGTGTTAATAACATCTTTTTTTTTATTAGTATTAACTTATAACTTCTTGCAATACAATTTTGAGATAATAGTTGGACTATTACATAGCTTACATAGACTGAGTCGTTTCATAACGTTTTAAATGTTTCTGTATGTAAACTTATACAACCAATAATATTATCACGATCTTTTTATTTATTCAAATTTAAATGTATTTATTTCAAAACGTAGAAATTAGCGGATATCATAATGATTTGTTTTTATTAATTTACAGACGCATGTATTTTAGATATGTTAAACGATAAAATTATGAACGAAATCAGAATATTTTGTAATTATAATTTTTTTTAAAACCCGCTAACGATAGGAGTTAAAAAACAAAGTAATCGAATTAATGTTTACCTTAACATTATAGCAGTGATGGGTCCCTCACACGAACCGGGTGTCGATTAGGAATAGGGTTCAATTTTGAACCCATATCGGCAATATTGAAGAATAAACAAAACGGACGTAGTAAAATGAATGGCTTTTATGATTTTAAAGATATATATAATAATAAATATTATATAAATTGAGTAGCGATTGAGCGCGCTACACCAGAATAAACAAACTTCGCGGAGTTTCAATCATAACGGACTTAAGAGGCATTGACGATTATACTTCCTTAATGAGCTGTTTTGATATTTCCTGCCAAAATATGACACGGTCACGTGCAGCTCTTCCTGGCGTTCTCTGAACATGTATAATATAAATATCATACAAGTATATAATATAAATATCATACAAGTATATAATATAAATATCATACAAGTATATAATATAAATATTATACAAGTACATCGCTTGACTTCGTTTAGCTCATTCAATAACATCATTATTTCTCTGGTCGCCACTGTGAAATTTCACAAACACAAGTCACTTACTGATGCATGGGCGTAAATTAAAGAAGAAACCAGATTGCTGCAATACTTTAGACAGGTTGTGTGACAGACTATGAGCGCATAAAGCAAATTAACCACGATGCAAATTAAAATCGAATCTGCGTACAAATGCGCTTCACAAGTTTAAGATAGAGATATCAGTATTTCAGGAATTGTTCTCTTTAGCTTGGCTGATTCTCCTTTCTAAACGAGTTTCTAATAACGATTTTAAAAATGTCATTTATTACATAACTTTAAAATAATTATTTGGTTTTAATATGTTTCAAATCCAAATTATTTAGATTATAATACGTGAGAAAAGCGTGCCTACGTCCGACGCATTATTGCCTATAATAAAGTATTGTCAAACACCACTCCTACCGGTAAATAATCTAGTTAAACTTTTAGTCTTAACGTTGAATTTCTTGATACATTATGACTATGACATTGTATGGTAACACATGTAGTAATGTTTGGCGTTCACGATCAATGAAAAATATCACATAAGAATGAGTCTTCGATGGGCCATTCACGAAGCTGTCGCGCAAGCATAGTATTTCAATTACACAGGTTTTCTTTTAATGTAACTTTCTACACTCCGTGTATATCAATTAAAACTAAGAACATTTTATTCAACTAACCATCAGTTAGGTAAGTAAGTGGTCCTTTGGTGAAAACTGTTATTAAAGCTACATAACTTGTGTTATTACCCCCAGACGGCAAACATAACCGGGGAAATATAAAAAATTACATCAAATATTGTCACTGAGAAATATCACAACTTTGGTATAACCTTTCATCTGATTATGTTAATTAATTCCAACCAATCACTGAACACTTTGTAAAATATGACGTCACAAATTGTGAATATGAATATCAGTATCCACCGTGCCTGATTGTTAGGGTTCACAGGACAGCGTGCTTTAACCGTAAATGGATAAATGTTTTTGTTTCCTGACCTCACCTTTCTAACAGTAATTACCTATCAAAATTAAAATGTCTGGTTCGTTAAATGCCTTTATATGAAACCATGGTCGCCTTCATTCAGTCCCAGGCCGGTCAGTAACAATAATTAACCAGAGACCAAGAACATAACATTTCATTCATCATCCACTTATAGATAGCAATATCTAGAAACAATTAGCAATTAATCATTAATTATTTAAGAAATCGATTAACATTTAATAATTTCCCAAAAACTACCCCATTTAACAACTCAATATAGTCTATAGTGATTAATTATTATGTCAGTGTTAATAGCCATACTATTTAACAAGACTAATTATAAGTGCATAAGTATGTGTAAAAGATGAAGTCATGCATGTTAAAAGTAAAGTAAAATTTGTTTTATTTAACGATGCCACTAGAAACACATCGATTATAAATCAGCGGTTATTGGACGTCAAACGCATGGTTATATTGATACATGGTGAAAATATATCAATGCTCACTATTAACAAACTATTTCTTCGAAATTTATTACAGAACATGTATAAAAGATAAACATAGATTTTGTTTTCAAGGTACAAACAACGAAAAAATGTCTTTGGCAGCAACCAAGGTCTTAACGCCTTTCTAGTTGAAAGTGAAGGTCACGGCAGATCTCCCAACTAATAAGAACCTAGCAGAACCTTTTATCTACAATTTCCCATTATCAACTGGCCGACCTACCTGCAATGTTGTTACCCACAAGACCAGAGGAAGATGTCAGTCTAGTTTCCTCTGGTCCTGTGGGTTCGGTTGTCTTGGAAACAGGACTACTTGGGGCATGACCATTTCTAGTTGACTGTTCTTGAGTAGCAGTGGAGCAATCGTTATTGTTGTTGTTGCTAGATAACCTATAATTCATTCTCTTCCTCTTCAGGAATTGGGCAAAGCTTTTTCTCCAAGGGGATCCTTTTACACTTATTTTTTTCTTGGTGTCGTGGCTTGACAAGTTTTTTGAATTCCGGTTCACAGAGTTCTGCAAGAGATAAATAGCAAGTATAAAGGTGTGTCAATAATCATGTCTAAACTAAACCAGAAAACTAGGAAGGAATTTGTAATTACAGCTAATTGCATGATGCTTACAAATAATAAAGTTGGTTTATTTAACAACACCACAGATTTGTAATCAGCGGCTATTGAATACATGTATACCAATGATTCAATAAGTATAATATTCTATTGATCAGGCCATTGTAGAATTTAGCAAAACATAATAATTGAAGACTACAGAAAATGTTTAAAAATTTATTAAAAGTTTCTTTTCCTTTCTCTGTGCTATTCTTTCAATTATTATAATTCGAGCACTTATTTTTCCTTTTAAATGTCAATACATCTGATAGTAAAACAAGATACAGCTTATAAATACACTGTGCAGCCTTTCCCTAGAACTGTTTATGTTGCTGTCTTGAACCATAATTATCAAACTAATGGTTATATAGGGGCTCGTACATTTTGGGTATTGGGGAAGTGTTTTACTTACCTGTTAGAGGTTTAATTACTTGTGTTTGAGAAATTGTAATTTCTTAAGTGACAAGCAATTGTCACGCCAGCCAATTAAAGCAGAGCATCTATTGATTTACAACCTGTTGATCAATCATACCACTAACATACAAGACCAAGTAAATACTGTTTAAATCAAGAGGACAGCCTAGAATTATATTAATATTAAGTCACATGATCTAGTAATCATCTTACCAATGTTATTTTCAATAATACTAGGCTCTATGGATGCAGGCCACCTCTGCTTACAATGATAGCTTTCGTTTAGTTCCTTGCTACATGTATACCTTGCTATCAAAGCCAGATCAAATTAAAATGCTTTTCCACTTTGACCTCAGACCTCTTATGGACAACTACATTACATGTAGTGTGTGTGTTTAAATCATGACCACATAATGTGTGTCACAAGATGTCATGGTAACCACAATTTTTAATTGAAATATTGCCTTAAATATCTGCATGTTTCATCTTTGTCTTACAGGGAAGCCACCAATACGTACAATGTCAAAAGGACTCTTAAAACTACCCTACTAGAGACTAATTCTCATCACACCAGACAAATAATGACCATTTGTTTGTTGTTTGACTTTCCCAGATTTTCAATTACAGTCAAAACTATATCAAAACATCACTTAATGACCTACACAAAGTAGAATTTATTAACAAGTTGAAAGACATTGATTTGTATACAGAAGGAACATAGCTACTTTATATATTGTCAATGTTTGCTACTTCAGGATGTATTGAACTTCAGGAGGTTTGTTTATTGAGAACTAGCTCGAGCAATTATTGTTATCCAATTTGTTGATGTCTGCCATTGCACTTTTAGGCAAAGTCAATTCATTTAATGATTAGGTTTTTCAGCCCCAATATTGTCAGTTTTTTTAAAAATTATAAATCTTAGTGGATAATTTAATATTTAACATATCATATGTACATGTAGAAATGAATAGAAAAAAAAATCATATATTGTATAAGATAGTTAAATTTATGCATTATGAAATATTTCATTTTATGTTTTGTATTTAAATATTTTTTTAATGAAAAGTTTGTATTTGTGTTAAAATTGTTAGTATACTGCACATATTTTACAAACCTTTTTTTATAATTGTGGCATTGAAATTTAATGAGTACACTTGTGTTCACGATTGATGTTAGGGGCATATATAGAAACTACTCACTGAATCAACACAAACGTACTTGTAATTATAATAAACATACATGTTTCCAAGAATTCTTAATACAATCATGTAGTATGACAATATCACTTACACCTTCTATCAATATTTCTGAGATTACGGAATGCAATTTTGTTTTTAGTTGGAAGTAATTGTTTTATTAACATGCGAATCTGTTTATATTAAAAACTGAGAACCAACTGTCTACATTGATTTGAATGTTTCAGTTATTATTCTATGTTCTAAGCAATAAACCATGCTACAAAGAACAAAGATGCAAATAACTCCATCCATCATGCATTGAAAGGGATGCAGGATTTCAAGACAAAGGGCCAATGACAAACACCATTCAGACATTTGTATAATAGACATGAGTACATATAGACACAATATTCAGATCAGGTATGCAGAACATTTATAACACGATGCCGAAACAATGCACTTTGATCACTTAAAGACATGGATGTATATATTTAAGTATATATAATATAAATAGTACCATATCCAATAGTCCAAATGGAAGGAATTAAATTCAATCCTGGACAGACAACTGATACCCAGGACAGCATGCTTGAACAACAATTGGAAGTAAACTTACATATCAGTGTCTGTATCAGTATTTATAGATAGTAAATCACTACACTGACAAGGTTAAAGATAGTTTTAAAGATCTGTTACATGTCTTTGCCTGCACAATTAATAATATTTTTTTAATATTCCAATACTGATGAACCCTCTTCTCACCCACCCGCCGATGGAGAAAAGGGTAATTTTTGTTTAATATTAGGTTATAAGGGGAAAAAGTAAGTACCGTCTGCTAGATTCATATTTGGGTACGGTAGGTTCATATTTGAACACCCCCACCCCACTACACCCATGAATAATGACACCCAACGTCCACTTCTCAACCACGAGTAATCTCTCTGATTTTAGAACAGATTCTATCCTAGATACCAGGAAGGGTGTTTGTGTGTTATGTTTAGGTGATCCGATATAATTAAGATTCGAACACTGCTGAATAACATGGAGGACGTTGTCTCAGATCTAGAATGCTTAAGTTTCAGACTGGCTTGATAATTATTAAGAATATAATTATTACCATTAATGTTTCACTGCATGGTTCAGACTAACTAGAATATTTAGTAATGTATGTTATATCTTTGGTAAGTATGTACATAATAGAAGAAATTGTTTAATATTTTTCACTTGATTCATAAACTGTCAAAATTGAGATTTGTTTGAATTTCAATTTAAACAAATTTTGTTCTTATATTATTTTAAATAATTATAACTTATGTATGTGCTTATATCCAATTAAGGTTCAAGCACATCTGTCCTGGAGACACAGTCCAGCTGCAGCGACAGTCTGCCCAGGACCAGTTAGTTTTAGTATGAGAAAGGAAACCTACTGCTTATTACTAAACAGCAAGGTATCTTTCATAAGCATTGATCCACGGACAAAACAGTACAGCCTTTGTTAACCAGTAGTGGCAGTCTTGCTGGTGTTGGTGGTGTACACCTACCCATTGAGGTTTGCAATGCATTATTGAGAGTTGGGACCGGTACTGTGATTAAAAATCTCATCCCCTCGACTGAGATTCAAAACAAGTACCTACCAGTAGTTTAACATCTACACCACAGAGACTAGTAATATTATGTATGCATATGCTGTTTACAAAATTATGTAACTCAAAATGTGGTGTGGGTGTCTCTGTGGAATGTAGTATACTGTATGTTAGCATTTAAAATATGTACTGTACATGTGAAAAGAAATTATGTCGGAATTAGTGTGTGTCATATAGTTGTGTTACGTAATTTTAAAATTAACCCCGAAATGTTCACAAACTAATGATAAATTTATATTAGTAATGGATAGACAAAATATATAAAGGATAATGGTTGCATTTTAAAACTAAAACTCCTACAGTGCTTGAGATATTACAGCATGTGACCAAATATTTATCACATACAACAGGAACAACTTGACACAGGAACTGTCAACAGGAATAAAATTCAAACAGGAATAAAATCCAAAGAGGAATTAAATCCAAAGAGGTATAAATTTTAAACCGAAATAAATTCCATACAGAAATAAATTCCAAACTGAAATCTGGAGGTTGACCACACAAACTATTACATTTAATAAAACATTTGGATTAAATCATGTAATACTAATATACCTTGGTTTAAAAAGCATGGCAATTTACTACAATCTATAAATTGGATTTGTTTTTAAAAAACAATAAAACAATATAATTAGATAAAAATAAAAAAAAGAGGTCGATATATTCTAATTACCTGGTTTTCAAACGCTGCATTACTATGCTTGAGGCTGAAGCGGACAAATGAAAGAAAAATGTGGACATCTAGTATCTGGCTATAAACTGGGTATACATAATACGTCATGCAAATCTAAAGCTAATTCCTGAATATCTATAACGTCTTCAACACTGGGTGAGATGACAACATTAGACAGAGCACCAAACACTGTCAAACAAAATAAACATTGTATCACGAACCGACACATTTCTTCTCATGAAGTTTCAATGGCTGTGGCTGATGGGCATTTTAATAAAATAAAAAAAATTTCGATATAAAATCATAATTATTTAAATGAATAAATGGAAACATTTTTATGAGTAACAAAAGGTTTTAGCTTTTGACGTTACCAATTAATCAAAATATCAATGCTTTCGCTTGATTTGTACCATAAATCTCTTTTAGCTAAATTGTCTTCTCAATTTAGGACCATTTAGCAACCTCTAATTTTTGTATTACTTAATTTATTAATTGCTAGTTTTTTTTAAAGATGTGTACAATTCAAATATGCACACAGTAAATTTTGCATGTAGAAAGTACTCAGCTAAAATCTAAAAATTTTGCTATGGTTTCAATTTGACAATGCTCATTACGGTAATCTGTGTGCAAAATTGTTAAAGGGACATTCTGAATACTTCCGGGATGTAAGCCATTAGTTTTATTGTAATTTTGATTGAAAGTTCGGTTTAGTGCGAAGAAGCTTGTACATGTAAGCAATATTTATAAACGGAAGAGATATGGACTATTTGTTCCCTCGCAATTTTGTGTGAAAAATGGAAATTTAAATAAGTGAGAGTAGCAAAGTGAATATCCCAGTGCTATCTGGTAAGAGTTCAGTGCATAATAATTCAACAGCAAGTGTTTGAGATGAAAATCAATGCAGTAAAACCCCACATCTGACATCATTGCAAAAAAATATAAAGTAATGGCATTTATTTCAATTCTGGAAATATAGACCAGCTTTGACATTTTTCAAAACGTATGGTTTGATTACGAGATGTCAGATGAAAATAACTCATTTTTAATTCAAAATTAGGTTTTTTTTCAGAAGAGGGAGGGTCAATAGATCCATAAACGAAGCAATAAAAAACTAATCAGCCAAGTAAGTCGTTTAATGGTTTGAGTTATAAAAGTTCACATCAAAGCATTCTAAAAGCAGCTACATATAGGAGCTGAAGCACACCAAAATAGGCTTGGGATACAATTTGCAGTGAGAGAACATTACAAAGTTAACACTTTAACCACCAATTATGTATAATCAAATACCTCAACTTTAAAATGAATTCAATAAAATTAATGTACTAATAACATAATTATAGATCTATCAAGATTGTCTGTATAATAGTGATTACTCTAGTGCATTTAGTAAACTAATACGGCTTTGTTTTTGTTGTTTGTTTGATTTGACATGAGGATGGTATGAGGTGGAAGTTGGAATGAATGTCCAATACCATCATAGAGATGTGACGTTTGATGTTAAGACGAAGTGTGCTTGTTTAACAATGCCACTAGAGGACGGGCTATGCGGATGTCAAATTTGCAGTGACTATGACACATGGTCTCAAAAGACTGCCACCACTACAAAACCTATTCTTTCTTTTTTAGCAACAAGGACCATTTGTATATATGGATTTTTTCACAAATGGGATAGCATATAACTGCTTTTGATGTACAATTTATGGACTACTGGTTTGAATGGGAAAAAACCCAATAGCGTCTAATGGGTCTGGTGAGGAGGATTGATCTTTCAACCTTACACATCTCAGACATATGTGTTTACTACTGAGTCAGATTGCCTTCCCAAATTCGAGAGGAAATATTGTAAGAACTTTAACATCGTATTATGAATATGTAACTATATTATATATATAAATTAGTAAATTCATAAAAAGATTACAACTATTCCGTCTTGTCATTGGACTTCTCATATGGCAAACAAGACATAACTTGATAAGGATAAAAATTTCAACATATTTGGAAGAAGACATACATATTACCTGGTACATATATTTGACAAAAAGAAAGATTTCATCGTTTATCAAATAATCTTGTTTTATAAACATTTACCGATAACATATGAAACCATATCAGTTATAGAATAGGTTAAAAAAAAAACATAATAATTATTGGTTAAAAAATACATTATCAGTTACCAGGTAGATCGAAAACAAAATATATTGATAATAATAAAAACCCATCAGCCAGCAGTAACTATAATTTATCTACTCAAATGACTATGCTGTTGATCCAATGTTGAAATCACACTCAGACAAAAACAATCTAGTCTAGGGGAATAGTTTCTATAATGTCAAACATCAACAACACTAGATTAGTGAATCATCACAACATCAATATCTAGAAACTAAATTTTTAAAAAGTTTCTAATTTATTATTTCAAATTTAAATGTTCTGATTGAGTATGTTCTTATAAACGTAATTATTTTCGAGCAAAAATAAATGATATATTTAACCCATCAAGTAATTAATAATTTTATTTTTGTATATTTAACAGCATAATTATTATTAAAGTAATGACGATGTTCAAATTTAACCTAATTATGTTCAGATTTATATACCACAAATTTATACATCAGAAAATATAACGTTATAATACCACATGTAAGAAAGCCCACCCCAAACTGTATTTTATGTCTAGATTGTGAAAAACTAGTTATCATTGATTCAACAGTATACTATAAATTACTGTTAAATATAAGTTTTAAAGAAAGAAAACATGGTGCAAGAACATGGCATGCACTACACTGCCATACCAAATAAAAACTGAAAAAACATAACTTATGTCCACCAACCAAATTAAAGGAAGGAAATTGTTTATACATAAGTATTAGTTAACGAACATTGGGTAATTGCGATACATGGTCTATATTGTGAGAGAAGAAACCTACAACCACGAAGGCTATTCTTTATGAACAGCTAGGGATCTTTCATATGCAAACCACAGACAATACAGCACTTTGATAAAACAATTATTGAATGATTAGAGAGGGAAAAAATAACCAAATCAAGTGAGAGAAATCAGTTATATATAACCTGATACACCACAAGCCGGATGCTCTACCATTGAGCCTTGAACTACAACACCATTGGCCAGCCAAATACATATAACTGCAGAGGGCAGTTAAGTGGACAAATTGCAGTGCAGTCATGATACCAGGTGTTCACGAAAGATTATCATATTCTGCCTCAAAGCAGTCATTTTGTTTTTGTTTCATCTAAATAATGAAAACCAGTTAAAGTAGTCCAAGTAGGGTATTGCATCAGGCATCATCTGTGTCAATGATTCCTTTTCTTTGTCAATATAGTGAGACTACTGTGTCAATCACAAACTTCTACTTAGTGCATTACTGTGGTTCATGCTCTGCATATGGATAAATTTGTTTGCTGTTGGTAATTAAAAAGCACATGCAGGATTTGTTAATGTGCTCAATTAATAGCGAATGGCTGCACATTTCGTAAGTGCTTGTTTTAAGTACTATTACTTGAAAGTGATTTTTAGTATGTTAATTCTTCATATAATTATTATCTTTGGCAGCAAGACATTTGCTATAATTGTTATGTTTGTTTGTTTGTTTTGTTTAAAATTATTTTAGAATATATATATAAAATGTGTAGAAACATAATGACATGGTTATATTTGTTAGAACTTTGTAAGTGAAAAGGATCATCTATCATTCTTATGCTACCAATGTTGAGTAGTAGATCAAAATTTGGAGTTTCTCATAAATACATGTACTATTGGCTACATTAACTTGGTCACTAAATGTCTTGTAAACAAAGTCGTTTTTACAAATGGATTTGGAATGCACTGTGGGTATTTCAGATTTGAAAGTCGAGGGACTCGGTTAGTGTTTAGGGTTTCATAAAATTAATATATCGTTTTAAAGCAAGGAAGCAAGCTGAGTCAGCTCTCCTCTGTCACCACTCAAATCAAAATAAAAACAACGCTGCTACATACAACATTTGGTGAACTATGGCATCAGCTGTCCAAGACAATGGCACCACTATCATCCAAGTCCAAGGTAACACTGGTACTAACCGATATGATAGGTGAAGATACTATACCATCATTGACAACCGATAGAACCTATGCATCTAGTAAAGTTTGTTTTTTATTCAATAACGCCACTAGAAACACATCGATTATAAATCAGCGGTTATTGGACGTCAGACGCATGGTTATATTGACACATGGTC
>JAUTCZ010047559.1:0-11682 GCA_032273805.1 Melanodrymia brightae | reverse complement strand
CCACCCGCGGGATTCGAACACCGTTCCTACCAGCCTGTAGTCCGTGGCGTTAACCACTACACCACGGAGGCCGGTACTCCTACATCTGGGACAAGGGTTGTTATAGGCTAGGACTGAGTAGGCCTAGGATTTGTGCCTACGGCGGACGTGTTTGAACTTTTAACGGAAAAAGATCACGTTAATTGATAGATCTACATCTGGCTTATCGCCCTGGGTACAGCTGCATGAGACACCGGAGCTCGCTCTCTAGTGATCGATCATACTCATGGGGAACGGGTGGGGGTGCTCGAACCTCTGTGGATATGGACACCAAAAAAAGGTTTAAACCAATCAGTCATCGGGCTTAAGACGTCACTGGTAGGTACTGGGTTCGAATCCCATTTATATCGGATTTTAATCCAAGTACCAACTCCAACCCAGAGTAAGTGCTCCGAAAGTAGCGAGTTTCCGCTCGTACTGCGTATATTTACGTGCTTATAACTAATTACGATTCATGCACGTCTATCATGGTCACGCAGTCCAGCTGCCTCGACTGCCTGTCCAGGACAAAGTACTTAGTGTTAGTACGATAAAGGAAACCCGCTACTCTTGATATGTCCTTTTCCAGACAGGACTGTACATACCATTGATCGGTGTAAGTGGAAGCACACCTACCCATTGGCGCCGGTATTTGGATTAAAAACCCCATATGCCACGAATGAGATTCGAACCCAGTACCTACCAGTCTCAAGCCCGATGCGTTAACTACAGCGCCACGGAGACCGGTTATCAAGTGTATTTATCTCAAACAATTTATGCACAATAGATGCTCGAGCGCACTTATTCCTAATTTATATATTACACGAGGTGAATCGTGACCCTGTGGTCATGAATCATTGAATGCACGTTTCTGGAAAACAATCATCGTTAACCATCGTTTATATTCGGTTAAATCCGAGGGTGAAGTATGATACTACTTTCTAAAAAAACAATGCTTATTACTTTTTAAACCTCAAGCTCCCTTCTCAGGACACATCTGCATCACAATTTAGAAGCTATACAATGTTCTTTTGCAAACAATTTTCGTGAATACAAAGATATATTTTTATTTTAAACATAATAACTAGTGGTTAGCCATGTCTATTAAAACCAGCAAAATGCCACTAACTTGTCTTGTCAATTTTAGTTTCTCAAATGAAGCCTGCTGCCACTACATATATTACTTTTACCAAATAACAGTCTTTTATGTGCCGATTGCGGAAATAACCCAACCTGTAGGTGACTGCTCGAACCGTAGGCGGACCCGTCAAAATGTTATCCACTTAGTTACAGTAGCAGTCAAAACTGTAATGATATTATTCTGTCGTGTTTCTATCGCAATATAGATTTATGACAGCAAATGGGATCAAATTTTAATAGTCTCATGATATAGTCTCGTTAAACATGTATCACGGGGCAATTTCAAATTGAAATACCAAGTTAGAAAATATGACACTTTTATTTTGGAATACCAATTCGGTAAATTCCGTACACAAAATTCCGGATTTTGTCGAATCATAAGCACCTTATAAATGCATATTTTTGTTGTCGTCATAGTTTGCAAAGCGGATACGCCATGTTAGTTCTAGAAAATAGGTAATTTGCTACAGCAATGAATACATCCCTACTCTCTGAGTATTATCTGATTAATCCGTTTCTTTGTTATTCCTTTACGGGGCTGTGAAGGACGAAAATCGGTTGAAGGTCATGGCCGGAGGGGGTCGATTGAAATTGACAAGGCAGTCTTGTCTTTGTCAAAACTGTGTCAGACCTTTGGTTTCTAAATTACGATTCACAAAATATTGATATAGTACAGCTTCAGTAAGTATTGAGAATACGAAACGAGCATTGTCAGTGCTATTTCGCGATTGCGAAGGCTTCAGTTTACAAACAATGCCATGTGCAAGTTTTGGCCTTCACCCGTCGACGACAATAAATGACCAGCGCGCGACATTTCCTTCCTGATTGTCACTAATTAAGATCCCAGAAATGTCCTCGTTATCTTCATTTGTTAGGATCCTTATTTCTGTGATTGTTTATGCTCGCGCGATATTCGTTTTTATACATTTCTAGTATACTGAAGAATATTATTGTTGATGTACCTGGAAGGCTGGCAAAACTAAAAGTGTAAACAAACCCCAAATTGACTTTGACCTTGCTGTATTGTGGGCCTTGACACTTCGTTGTAATACAAAGCCCACTATTCAAAAAGAATAGTTATGTATCAACTGATGTTTTATAACTTAAATAGACATGTACTCATCTAAGGTTATCCATGGACTCATCACTATCAATCACTGTTTTCAACTTTTTATATGCCTGTTCCATAGATCTACATCATACATTTAGCCTACATCAGAACAATAGCATGATTTAACATTTTAAAGATATTCTTTTATCATGCACACCGTATAATATACTTATAGGTGAACAGCTAGGAATTATTCAGTAATTGAGCTTTCAAGTGCTATGGCTTGACGACAAGTTCTTACACATCTAACAATCTTTATAACAGTTGTGGCTAATAGAGCATTTTTATTTATTAAAGTTAGCATTTAATACTGACATTTTATTACTTAGAGTATCAATATTTGTATATCCAATGCGTTTGTAATGGTCATTGAACTTTTGCCTACGATAATTTAGTACAATACAAATTTTTGAGACAAAAGTACACATGAAACACATAGGGTATACATACATGATATATTGATAATGTAAATTCTCAATAAGATGTAAATAAATGTTAATTTTGATAATAATAAATGCTCTGTGACAGGCTTAGAGCCAGGATTTTGAGAGGGGCTTATGGTGAGGCACGAAGTTTGAGGTGCAATTTTGTGTTGACGAATATTGGGGAAAAAAAGTCCCAACCGAACCCTCATTGGCTAAGAGCCTGAGTTAGCTAGAAATATGTTACAAATAGCATTATATGTGTAAGTACAGTGGCATTCATCTTTAAATTCGGGACTGTATCATTAATAGCATTTTTGAAATTTCATATTGATATTTTGTTTCACTTTACAGCTATGAGTGGGACCAGTGAGCTGGGCATCTCTCCGGTCCTGCTGCAGGCTATTTCTCACACGCTGACTTCAGCCGATAGTCGCACTGACCGGCAGGCTTGCATCACATCGAGTCGATCTCTGACCAAGGAGACGAAGCCCACTCTGACTGCCAGCAAGATGGCCATGTCACACATCCTTCAAAACATGAACGAACCTGTGGCCGGTTTACTGCCAGCTGCCAGAACCAGCTCCTCTCCTGTCACCTTTGACACAAACCCTCATAATGAGAAAGAATTACAGGATCTGTTGACTAATCCAAAGACTTCTTCAGCGAGTACAAATGGTGACAAGAAGGACTCGAAGGACGTGAGTTTCTCCGTTAGTCAGGACATGAGCATGGTGAATGTGTTAACAGCTCTAGCCAGTCAGCATCTCAAAACGAAAGTTGAGCCTCCTGAAAATGCTGAATCTTCTCCACAGCCCACGCAGGAGGTTGAAGAAGAATATGTACAGTCGCTTCAACAGGATCAACAATCACAACAACAGCAGCAGATAATCATATACTATAACAATGAGACTGTTTCGGTTCCGTCGCCGAGCAATGATGTGGAAGTTAGTGAGATCGACGCCAGTGCAGATAATGGCGGGTACCGTCTGGTTATGCAGACGGACAGGGAAGGGTCCACGGAGGTGACTGGGCAGCAGCAGATTGTCATGGAGATGCCGATGGACTCCATTCACATTCCGTCTGGTTTGCCTCAGGACGGCGTCATCTCAGATTTAGGCCAACCGTGTCCCATATGTATGGATAGAATTTCAGGTCAGTATTAACCAAATTCTTTGTATGCCAGAGGTTCTAGAATACAGTGGCCCGATGCCCATGGCCAGTGTTTTTCTGACTCTGGCCACCAAACAAATACTTTCATCAAGTGAATATTTAAGCATGGCCAGTGATTTTTGTTTAATTCTAGAAGCCCTGGGTATACTGTACATATTAAGATGTAATGCTTCTTTCAAAGATCTACAAGTATGTGATGTATAATAATGACATATTTTGATGAAATGCTTGGTTTACAGATCTACATGTATGTGATGTAGAATAATTACATATTTTGATGAAATGCTTGGTTTAAAGGATTATGAAATTGGAGTATTGTACACATTGTGATGAAATCAAATTCAAATGCTTGTATTAAATGGTGTACGTAATTAGATTATTGCACAAATTGTATCGATCTGTATCTGTGTATGCTTATATTTAGTAAATTTACATTTTGTTTTCATTTTTGAAATTCTTTCCGTCTAGGGTATCATTATGGAATCTTCACTTGTGAAAGTTGTAAAGGTTTTTTCAAGAGAACTGTTCAGAACAAAAAGTCATTTATTTGCCACCGTCAAGGAGAATGTGATATTAACATATACAACCGGAAAAAGTGCCCGGCTTGTAGATTTACCAAGTGTGTGATTGCTGGAATGAAGTTAGAAGGTAAACAAATGCAATTGTTTTATATCTATGAGTTATGGTATGTTTTAAAATGTAGTATGCATATATTGTGAAGGAGCGGGGTGTAGCTCAGCTGTAGAGAGTCCGCCAGAGGTTTGATAGGTCGACAGATCCATCCTCCTCAGTACCCCTGTTGGGTTATTTCCCATTCCAACCAGTGATCCACGACTGGTCCATCTAAGGTCATGGTGTGTGCTATCCTATCTGTGGGAAATTGCACATAAGACTCCTTGCTGTTATTTGAAGAAGAGTATTTCTAATCTACTTCTGATCATATTCTCGATATACGTTAATAGCTTCGGACCACATAGAATGTCTACATTTTTTATTGCTTACTGTTTGTTCAAATAGTGTGTAAAATCTGATGAATTATGAGGAGTTTTGATTTTAGCAATCTAATACATGTACCGGTAGTTAATTAATTAATGTCAGGATCTCAAAGTAATTTTTCATAGAGTAATACAAATGTAGATCTAAAAAATTATGTGAAATTAATGTAATATTTTTTTATCTTAAATTTGCTACGGCTCTTCTAACCATTTGTGTTGTTCTGTTGTGTCAGCTATTCGCCAGGATAGAACGAGGGGAGGACGCAGCTCTTACGACGGGTGTTCACCGCACGGCAGATCACAATCTTCACCTATACCGAGAAAAATACGCAAGTTTCCCGTTGTACCTCGGAAAGTTGATTATCCCTCACAGTACACCGTGTCTGGTAGTCAAGTGGAAGTGAGTAAGAGCCAACTGGTGGCAATACTGAACCACTCGAGTACCGACCAGGCGACGGACGGAAGTAGTATTCCGGAACTGTTGACGGACATCATGAATCTAGAGCCCTTGCTCTCAGATGAGGAGATTCCTCTCGAGATGATTCCTGAAGGGATTGAGGAGAATGAAGAAAGTCTTTACACCTACCTAATGCAGATCACGGAGCTCAGACTCTACAAGCTCGTGCGCTGGGCACGGAACCTGCCACAGTTTGGTGCAATATCGGTAATAATAGTCGACAAGAAATAAATAGCCAGTCCACAACTATTATTATGGCATAGAAAGCAGTACTATAAACCGTATTAATATTGCGACATGTTTTTTTTCGCGAATACACCCCTAAGCGCATGTTTGCGACGTTCAAATTTCACAAACGATCACCTTATTGCAAGCACATTATAAACGGTAAAATTACGCGTGTTTATAAATTTCGAGAATTGAGATTGGGAGCGAACTATGCGAAAATTAAACGCACGTGAAATTTTCATGTTTTACAGTAATTGTTTGTAGATTTTACTATAGATTATTCATATATCAGCTCTATACACTGTTTTTTAGTTTGCTTTTTTATATCATTGTATATACTATATTTTGATACCCAATAGCGGTTCTTTTTTCGTGCTGAGGTGTTGTCAATTTTACTTCATTCAGAAAGCAGTAAATGTACTTACGTTTATGGCATTAACTTTGCTTTTAGTTGTACATAGTATGACAAATGTTTGGGAATATATTTTAAAACATTTTATAGACAAAGCAATATTTTGGGGTATTTTATTTATCGATTTTGTTTCACATTTCATTTAACATTTTTATTACTGGAAATAATATAAGCTAAGTACCGTAATTAAAGTGATCTTTTGTAAGGTGTATAGGAATGGTTTAGAGCATTCACATGACACTTTGAAGGATCTAGGAACATTCTCAGAATTATTTTATAGTGTAGTAAATGCAAACCTTTTAGACTGTTCTAAAACATTCTTAGAAATTGTGCAATATGAAAGTGGTATTATACAATAATAATAATGCTACTATATTCAGTCAGGCACATTTTGAGCCAACAGACTTTTTAATCAGCCAAATCAAATATCTGTCGAGGATTTAGCCCAAATTCGATCCCTGCTGTTAATCTTGTTCTATGTTTTGTTTAATTCAGACAGATGATCAAATACTGCTGTTACAGAACTGTTGGTCGGATCTCCTGTGTCTCGGTGTCAGTTGGCGATCTATTCACTGTCCAGGAGCCATTGCGCTCACAGGAGGCAAGACACTGTCACTGGAGAGAGCAAAGCAACTCGGGTTCGAGGACATCGCATACAAGTTGATATCTTTGTCTGAATATTTTAGAAAGCTCAAAGTGGACAAATATGAATATGTGGCACTTAAGGTTCTCTTGCTTATCTCCCCTGGTAAGTGTTTAGTTTTCAAAAGTTCTGAGTTTATTGTACGTCTTGTGTATTATATTTCTGTGGAAGATAAGCGAAACACAATACATCTATATTCTTTGTACATTTATTTTGATATGTATACTTAATAGCTTACAATTAAATAATTTGCTGGAGGTATTATTATTCAAAATATTCTTTTTTGTAGAAGTATCGACCGGTATCGAATAGCGACACATTTTACTTCTGTGTACTTTTTGCCAAACTAGATAGTCGCGAACTCCGAAATCACAAAACAGTTCTTCACAAAAGACAAACCAAGCTATCGGTGTATAAACAAATGCGAAAACTTAATATATTAAAGTTCTAGCATACTGTGTCGCATTCTAACATCATATTGAATTATATTATTCTCCGATATTGCACCATCACAATCTTTCAAATCGGAACATAGTTGTTGATCCAAGACAACTCAAACGAATGATGTCAAAAATATTCTCAAAATTTGTTAAACATCGATAATATGGGTTCATGTCCTTTATATGCAGAAAGTTTTCTCGCTTTCCAGTATTTGTCGATTCAATGTGTTTCACACCAAATAGCTGTTGATTAACATTTATACTTTGGTGTTATTATATTCATATATTATGAGACAGAAGGGGACATAACTTGGTGCAAATTTGCATTGCACAATCATGACAAATTTGCTACAATATTATGTCATCTCTTTTCAGATGTGAAGGGCTTGAAGGATCCCAACAAAATAATGGAACACCAAGAAAAGTTGTCCGATGCCTTGTACACCTACACTGGCAGCCACAGTGCTCAGCAGCCACTCAAATACGGCGAAATGTTGTTACGTCTGCCAGAACTAGCACGCATCAGTTTTATCGGTAAAGAATTGCTACTGAACCGCCTACCTGCAAACATGACTTCATGTGGTCTGCTTGTTGAACTATTGAAGGGAGAGAATGCAGCCAAAGATATTTAACAGGCTCGTGTTTACAGCCATTGTGTGTGGGGGAGGGGTGGAGTTATTAATTGTGCAGAAGAGGATCTGGCGATATTAAAGAGAATTAAATGGTCAACAATCCTTGATCGCTGTTCATATTTCAGAAGTTTGTAACAAAAACTTGTCTAAATTATATAACACTTGAAATGGATATTGGAGCTAATACTTTATCTGAGAAAAAAGTGCTTGCCATTGAACAACAAATGGTTGTATTTGAGAAACAGTACAAGGGAAAGTAGTATTGTTTGGATATTACTATTGAGAAGCATAACATAGACATTTTTCTTCACCATGTAATATTGTAAATGGTTAACATTCTCAAACTAGCAATTTGTTTTTAAATTGCTTTCCTTCTATTTGGTGTTCTCTGCATTCAGAATGACACATAACAAGCTAATATTCTTACATTTGGGCTTGATGATTCTTGTATATGTGGAGAAATATTTGTGTGCTATTACTTAACATGACGAACGTGCAGCATTTATAGTTCCAAAACCAATCCCCTTGACGACCAGTTGCAAAACAATAAAAAACACTAATTTAAACAATTCAAGATTCTTGCAGAAAATGAGCTTAGTGATCTAATTGGAAGAGCAATTAGTACGTATTTGAAATATTTATGTGCTTTGAATCAAGTAATGAAGATTTTTTATCAACAGAGTTGTCACATTTCTACTGCTCTGAACAAATGATATGCACCTTGACAAGCTAAGTGTTAACAAAGGACATTCACCTTTTTCTTGACAAGTAGTTTTAATAAATAACAAGTTCACAATAACGACTACTTTCTTAACAAGCAAAGTGTTAACAAATGGTACATGTCTTCATCGATGTAATTCTTCTTTCTTCACAAAACAATTGTTAACAAAGGATATGCACCGATGGAAATATTATTTTTTGTGTTGTACAGAAATATACGATTTTCAACACTATTGAATTTGCCATTTGAATTTAGGGTCAGCTCTGTTTAAATAATTGCCATATGTGTAGTCCATCACACTTGACTTCCTGCTTCATAGATGCCTGGACCATGAGATATTGATATTATTGTTTCGATTGACAATGTCTTTCTAAACCTAGTGCATTGTAAGCCTTCAACAGTTTTTCATCTACATGTATATTCTATTTATTGAATAGATGAGTATATCAAAATCTGCTCACATTATAACTATTTATTGACTACCATAATTTGTCTCTGAATAAGAGAACAAAAGATATGGTTTATCGTCCTTACTAGAAATAATAACAATCGTACATATACATGGATGTTATTTCATGCAAATATTTCAAATTACGCAAGCAATGTTTTTGCATGATTAAAAACAGCAAGCCATATTATTTATTATTTGAGTGTTATGAAATCAAATTATGTGCATAAAATTTAGGGACCATGAAGTATGTGTTCAATATGTGTTTTCTTTATGTTTGACTGTGACATGTTTGTGATTGTAACATGGTATGTTTTAAATGCTCTTTATGTGGTTAGATAGAACTTCATTCTTGAAGCTGCATGTTTGAAAAACACTTTTAATCAATTTCTATCATTTTATATGACGTAGTGTTTTCCATAGAATTAGGGCAAGACATTGTAAATTGAACTATCTTGGGGCATTTTGTTCATTTCTAAATATTTCCTGGGCAAACATTTGGGCACAATTATCACTTAAACAAATATTTAAGTCTAGTTATGTTTCATTTTATAGACTCGACATATTTATTCATTCTATTTGATCAATTACAGTGTATTATAAGTAAATTGTTCTCTGAGGGCAACATGGCACTATTTGAGTGAAGAATGGTATGGAAGTACAAAGGCGCATGGTTTTGGCACCTAGCTAAAATTGGCTACGGAAAACATTGACACATTGTGATCAGTAACCTGCTGGTAATCAGTGTAAAGTAGAAGTTATGTTTTATCATTCACAGACTTCTACACATTTTCTTGTATAAAAAATATAATTTAATATCACCCCTCCCAGCCTGCCCCAGGAACATTACACAATATTTGAACAACCCCCTTTTGCTACTTACAAAATACATCACAAAGTTTTCCCACTTTTGTTTTGGACAAATATGGTGGGTTTTTTGTAAATTATTATAGCTGTAGATGTTTCTTTTTCATACATATATATTCAGTTTGATATAATTATTTATTATTTTATATTCATAGAATTTTTGTTCGAAAACCTCTGACCTACCGTCATATTGATGTTTACTGAATATGCATTTATTGTCAGCGATGTGGCTCAGTGTGTGACACTGAGAAAGATAGGTAATTTGTATCACTGAATATAAATATTCTAGTCATTTACATCATCTTATTTATCCAATATGAATCATGTAGATGCAATTGCTTTTATCGTTTATCTCAGTGCAAAGGATGGGTTCTGATCCTTATATTAACTGCACTAAATGGCCTTTGTACATTCACCAGTAGTTCATGCTAATTTCAACAGAGGCTGCACTGCATGGTAAAATGTGAGGGGGTGGAGGTGGGTGGGGGGGGGGGGGTGTGGGCGGTGCACATGTGAAATTTTGAAAAATATATGAAAAACCATATTTTGGTCCAAAATTCTTGAGAGAGAGGAGCATGGCCCCCTTATGTAACCCCCCCCCCCAACCCCTGTTCTGCAGGCCTTGTTCAATGTGTGTATCTAACTTGTAAAACCCGGTGCACTTGGTGCATGTTAATATTTCCTAACTATAGGAACATAGGATTTTATTTTCATGTCTAGCCATGCATTGTAGTTCCATAAATTAAAACCAAAAGTCTTTGTCTAAAACCATCCACTTTTAAAACAGCAAGAAGTTTAAAAAGAAACTCGACGTTTAGTCTGTATAATACAGAATTTTTCAAGAGTATGAGGAGAAACAGCAAACTGACAGGTATAAAAGGTGATTTATTATAGTATGTAGAAACTGGATGTATACATGTATTTATTTTATTTAGGATACATTATTTTCTGACCGTGGTGACTTATGGTTTTTTTGTGGTGACGATTTCCATTATATTTTGCATAAACATCAATATTGTTTTACCTTTTATGGTTTGATTTAAGAGACTCACAAGAGCATACAATGTTGTATATGATTTATGTGAAAATTTTCCTGCATTTTAGATTTACACAGGATATTATTATTGTTGGCTGCATTCTTGTTCATAACTAAAAAATGGTAAACCAAAATGAGTGATGAAACAGTCGATATATCAGTGATGATTCTTGTTATTGAAAACATTGACTATGATGGTTGTAATTGTGTACTGTAAGCCAGACAAGACGATACTCCATCTATCGACACTCGAATTTATATGCCTCTATAACTTGATACTGTGCCGCCATTTGCAATTTTAGATTAGCAAAATGGCCTGCATCATTTCTGAAAATAGGGCAAATTGAGTTCCTAGCAACATTTACGCCACACCGAGGATGTACTTTAAACATCTCAAGAATTGTTGCTATTTGCAAACACACGGGAAAGAAATGTTGAATGCATATTTGTTTTAATTCGACAGTGGTATCATCGTTAAACAGCATCTTTAAATAACGTAGACTAAAACATAAAATGGATTTTCTGTTTATGGTTTGGATTGTGTAATAGCGGAATCGTGTATTGACTGTAAGGACCAGCTAAATCTACAACTTAAACTTCATATTTATAATTATCTGTTTCAGTTATAAATGGACAATTCATATTTAACGACACATGCTAACGGACTTCAGCATCCAGGTGATAAAATCCGATTGCAAGACATTGTACACGTATAATAGTTGAAAGTTGGAAATAAACAAGTAGGCCTAAATATTCTTAAAGGACTAATAACACGTAGAATAAGGTTAATGTATTGAAAAGTTACATATCCAAAGTATCAAGACACATATACAGTTTAATAAATGGAAATTTAGTCTTTTCCCAATAAATTAAAAACTGTGTTTCTTCCTGGTCACTGCAAAGCGACATTTTGTCAATAAAAGAGTTGTCTTCCCTTGC
>JAUTCZ010047548.1:0-11690 GCA_032273805.1 Melanodrymia brightae | reverse complement strand
CCGCTTTATTGTCCTCAAATATTGTTATTTACGTAATTGTAGTGTCATGTCATAGCTAAGGCAGTCGCAAGTGACCTCTCCATTAAACCCGCCCCAGAGGCTATCTATGGTAATACACAAACTGTTTGAACTGACTACCGTAATTTCATAAGTTTATTATCCATAACGTTCAAGATACTGTAGCGGAGTTAATGAACATAATAAGGTATAATGCAATTTTAATGAATGATTACTTAACATCTGATAAGGAAGTACCTAACCCAATGTTGAGATCACTACAAACCTCAATAATCAATTCATTTATTTTTTATCCACATTATTTATGATAGTTGGGTTAATAAATGTGTGATTATGTAACTGGTAAGGGAAGTAACTCAATGTTGATACCTCTGTATTGCTACGGTATATTTGGCATCATAATGGTGTTATAGTAAGCTAATGGTTCCAGTAATTAACATGTTAATGTGGGATGCACAATGTTATGTAGGTATGCTCACAAATGACGGTCATGTCAGATGTCGGGAGTTTACGTGCTTATGCCCCAACCCATCTACTTAACAAATAACACCCCTGAAAAACCTTCAACTTAAACATAGCTTGTATGAATTTGAAACTGTATCAAAACTTTCTCACACAAGCAAATTGATAACACGCTTTAAAATGCATGTTTTATTTTTATTATCATTTTGCTGTTAAGAAAAGAAAAACTGCAATGACCGTGCAGTGAAATCAGAGAACATTATCGTACACAGTAATGCTGCAGTTTATGAATAAATTCTGTTATTTTACTATCAACACATACTCTGAATAGCTTAAAGATGATGCTTCTATCATTAGCATGGCATCAATGGATACTCTACGGTGTACCAGGGCTGGATTATCTATTCCAAAAATGAAGTGACAGGTTTAAGCTGAGATTTGGTGTCTGTATAACACATAGGTGTTACCATACATACAAAGTTAGGCACACAGCTGCTGTAGAATGGCCCCAAGAGACTTTTCGAAAGTACATTATTTTTAAGACCAATTAGTCTGACTATACCTGCATGATTTACATTGCCTATCTCCCTCTAGTTCATATTACATAATTATCTTGCTCCTGTTGCCCATCACAGCTGCATATTGCAGAACCTTTCAATGTATCAGGGCACCATGTAGCTTTTATCTCCATATCTTCAGTTTTAATCAATTCGAATTTTTTTATTATTTTACTTTACTCTAAAAAAGTATATACATGTGTATATAATAATACGAATAACAGTGATGCAAAACATTCACCTGAAAACTGTACAATAAAGTTTTAAACATATGTTTGGATGCACAACGAACAAACATGCAGATAGATTTTGTAGTAAAGAAATTCAGATACAAACAGAACGTAAGTTAAATCATCTGTATTAGTTTAGTTTGTCTGGTGATATAATACATATTATAACAAAGGACTGTTTATGACACCCCACAATCTTATTTAATAGGTGGCTATTTGGTGCCAAATATTAAGACACATGGTCTAAAGAAAGGAACTGAATGTTTGGTCAACGACACCCCAGCACATTGTTTAATGAGCACTGTTATTATAAGAGATGATCAAATGGTTATTACAACACAAGGTCTACTGCACCTTGTTCACCAGATATCATAAAGTTGGTTTGTTTAACACCACCACTGGAGTACATTTGTTAACAACCAGCGACTATTGAATGTGGACACTGTTATGTCGATACATGGTCTCATTTTGGAAAGCCAGTAAAGGATCATTTACCTGTACTTTAGCCCTTAGTATACCAGTTGTGGTGCACTGAAAGGCACAGAAGAACTATAGTGGGATGGAGCCTGTAACCAATCGCACCTCAGTCTGATGCTTTGTCACTGATCTTTATCCCACCCCCTCTAACATTATAGATCAATTTGATTCTACATTAGACACAATTCACTTTATGTTTATATGAAAATGTGCTGTGATGTGTGAGACCCATTATATTGTTGAATTCTACATCAATAGCAATGAGCGAGTAATTTTCTCGTGCACTCAGTTGTAAATTCAAACATGATTCTATTGACATCAATAACACAGACACTGAATACTACCAGGCATACAAGTTTATATACAAGGACAAATCTATGTGATATGGAAGAAATTGTTAAAAACGAACAACAGTTACGAACTATCAGACAGCTAGTTATGATATTAGACAAATACTACTTACTACACAACAGACACAAAAGCATTGAACATACAACAGTAGAACACGAAAGCTCTAATAGGAATGGTGCTCGCAATTAAAAGTAAAAGTTATCGACTTGATCCTTGCTGTATTACTTGACTAACATATGTCTGCCAGATAGCTAACTGTGAACACCGTTCCTATTGACTAGTTTGTTAAAGAGACAGTAAAGTGCACAACATACAAGACAACAATGAGTGAGATGGATGAAAGATGAAATGCGGATGCTCCTACCATGTATGGTGATTTTCTGGCGTTCGTACAACACAGTCACACGGGCTGTTGTGAATAAAAGACAGACAATAATCAGCTACATTAATACAATAACTAGTATCACAACACAGACATGTTCAGGTCTCATTAGCAGCCCTTGAAATTTGCACTGGCAATCACCAATGCTGCCACAAAATTAATCGCAAAATACATTTGCGATGGAATTGTATTCCAGTTCCAGCCCCCAATTTAAAAAAAGTTCTGTTTCCATTCCACTCACAACTCCACAGCCGATACATGATAATCGACTGAAGTGTTCTGAATATTACCATTCAATATATTAAAATGTTTTTTTTCCTGTATTTTGCGGAAAATTGCCATCGCAATGCCATGGTAAAATAAGATTGTTTGAATAGAAGGGCTGTGTTAGTGCTACAGGTTTACATACAGTGCTGAAAACAAATACATATAAACATAAAGCAATATATAATGTTACACCCATCAAAATTTCAGAAAAATTGTTAAGTATATCCTTCATGCTATGTAACATACATCACATACATGTTTGTATATCGGACCAATGACTGCAAGTATCGTAATAACACCACATGTCAACATACAAGTATATAAAGAAAATATCAATAATACATGTAGTAAGAACTGAAAATCCTAGCTATAACAATTTTATAAAGAATTCTTCCATTTTGCAACATCTGAGCAATATTAGAAAATCAGTCCACTTATGGTATTGAAATGACTTTTGATTAGTACATTTGATTTATATTGCTAACTAGAAAGAAAAAGCGAAAGCTCTATTCTAAAGTAGTCACTAAACATAGGACAAGAGGTACCTGTGGTCATAATCAGCTCAGCTGGCCAGCAGTCTATCCTGGGCACAAGTTTTGACTGGTGTCAAGTCTCCTGCCCAGGACAGAAAGAGGGGTTTTTGAAGGGATTTTTAGTTAGACTGGTGAGAGGTCATTTATGTATTGAATATGAGGATGGATAGACTTACGGACAGATAGTTGGTATTGTCTGTATTTATACACCAATTAACATACTTTCCAATAAAGGTTCAAGCAAGCTTTCCATTGTCCGAAATTTAGAAGATGTACCGGTACCTAAGGTATTTTCTAAGTTGTCAAGATACCTAAGCTAATCAGACATATCCCATCAAAAAACACCCATCATTCGGATTCCAAACACTTACAATTTCATCGTTTCAGATAAAATTAAATCAATTGAGATGTTATTTTCAATCACAAAAAAGTAAACTACTGACGGTCATAGGAACAACTAATTACAATAAGTGTAGCTGCTTTTCAATCTTGATATCTTGTTTTAAACTGACTCTTTATTTGTTTATCTTGAAGCAAAACATTCAACTACAGACATAGCTAGAACAGACAGCAAGCAAGCATTCAGTAAAGTTTCACTGTAGATCTACGCAGTTGTTGGTTGCTTTGTTGGTATCAAAAGGTTCGTCTAAAATGTAGCATGAATTTACTATCCTTCGAAATTTGAACAATAAATAAATAAATAAAATAATTCCTATTTAAAAATAAAATTATAGTATATTGCGATAATAAAGTAATGAACAAAAAATTATTACTAGTATGGAAATAAAGGGAAGTAACTCTTCATTGACACAAATAAATACATGATTCTTCATCAAAATCTAAGAAAGTGAAACAAAGCCGATTTGAATACATTAGGTGAGATTATATACCTGTATCATAATACATCACTTATAATATTAATTAGTGTACAATAATGAACATCAATTGATAAAACGATGCAACACGATGCAAATAAGACAAAATAGAACAGCAAGCCTAGCAGTTGTATGACAGAACAAACATGGCCGAAAAAGTTGACACACTGAAGCAAGACCAATCAATGCGGCGGCACCAAAGCAGTGAAGAAACCAGCTCATCGAACAAGGGGAAGTAACTCAATGGAAAAGCACGGGTACTCACAAGGCATGCTGGTCATGTTCCGTGGGTTTTGGCGGGTTTCGTTTTCTAGAGAGGCGACCCAAACTCATTGTGCGCTTCATCGAACCAATGAAGGAACTGCTACAGGAAACAGCAAAACAAACTCAAAACAGGGAAAACTAAACACAAAACTAGGAACTAAGAAAACGGTGAAAACTGAAGGTCTATGCCGGGCTAATGGGAATATAATTAGTTAAACAAAACAAAAATTATAATAAAAATCAATAATGGTAGGTTAATTATGTAAGCAAAGAAAGAACAATGTTGAATCTATAATGCCATTGCAAAATTTTAATAAAAAGATAATATAACGTAAACTAAAGCAACATGGAGTTCAATTTGTATCATATATAATATACAGTGAAAACTGTATTTCAAGCAGTAATATAAGATTGGTCCTTTATGAAATGTCTTATTGTGTGTGTATTTGTAACATATGAGTTAAATTCTTAATTAACAAGAATTAATCACATCTTTGTTGAAAGCTAGTTTAATGTGAAGTATTTGAAGTTAATAGTTACAAACATTTTATACTTAGTACTATATAAACAACAACAACATGCAAAATAACCAATACGCTACACTAAGTGATGATGTCACATGCATAGTTTAAAATAGAATCAATATAACTATTATATACTACATACTACACACCAAATTCTAAGTTACTATCAAACACAACAGCAAGAAGGACAGCCTGACTAACACCGATAACATACTACAAAAAGACTTGTACATAAGAAGATACAGGTCCAGGACTAATGATTATAAAACTTTAAAGTCTGAACTCATGCAGAGCACTAACTTAGAACTTCAACTACTTGCAATTTGCATGGTCTTGTCATTGCATTAAAGGCATGTTGGATGTCAAGAAATGCTTTTCACATATCATTACTGCTAATTGAACAAAAGAATGCAACAACAGGTTTCTTCTGATAAAATCAAAATGTTTGATATCCCATAGTCTATGAATATTAATCAATGTATGCTAGTAGTGTCATCCAACAAACCAAGTTTTTCTTTTATCTAAAAGTTTTATAATACACTTTTGTAAAAGTTCCCAACTATTTGTAATACATAAAACTTCCATGTGTACATTATGATTTTAACGATGGAATGATAAAGCAATTAGCATACAATAAAAACTTTCAAAAAACCAGTAGGAGACATACATGTATGGGCGTCTTTCGGCCATGACAACAGCTGGTGATGTCATTTGTGTGTTAAGTATTCCATGATAACACTCACTGCAGGTGAAGTCAATGGCTTAATACTGGTATAAGTTGATGAGGACAACAGATTGGTCAGTGCCTGGTGAAGTCAGTAGATGGTTAAATCCATAACAACAGTTGATGGGGTCCACAAATTGGTAAATCCATGTAACACAAAAGCTGGTGAAGTCAGTAGTTTGGTAAGTCAATGACAACAGTTAGTGAAGTCTTTAGAGCTTGGTAAAGCCATGACAAAAGCTGGTCAAATCAGTCGCTTGGCAAATCCATGACAACAGATTAGTGAAGCCAGTAACATAGCAAGTCCATGACAACAGCTAGTAAAGTCAGTAGCTTAATACCTGTAAATCCACGACAACAGGTGGTAATCTCCACATTGCAGCTTGGTAAATCTTTGACCACAGCTAGTGAAATAGGTTGCTTGGTAAATCTTTGACCAAAGCTAGTGAAATCAGTAGCTTGTTAAGTCCATGACAAGAGCTGATTACGTCAATGGATTAGTAAGTCCATGGTAACAGTTGATTAAGTCAATGGATTAGTAAGTCTATGGTCACAACTGATTAAGTCAATGGATTAGTAAGTCCATGGTAACAACTGATTAAGTCAATGGATTAGTAAGTCTATGGTAACAGGAGATATAATCAATGGTATACAAGTATTACATAGCATAGATTAGTGTCACACTAAGGCTGAGGTTCCAGTAAAACTGACTGTAAGTCAGCCCATGTACATGTGATGTAAACAAACAGGAAAGATGAGTTGGAAAAGGAAACTGCAGCTTGGTTTCTTAGTCACTGTCTGTTCATTCCAACAATAACATGATCCGTTACTTCAAAGCAAAGGTTATCTGCACCAGTGCATCTGTACGAACATTTCATCACTATTGTCTGTGTTCAGTGCTGATGTGCAGCGAGTTTAGAGTTTACATTCGCGAGTCTGTAGCGCCCATTCCAGTCGGGATATACATGTATATTATAATATTCATTACAAGATATTGTGGAATACTATTTTTGGATTAATTATATGAGAAGTAAATCATGAAATTAGGTATAGAATGAAATACATGTATGTACTGTAGCATATGTTTATTAAATAATTAAAGCTAAACCATATAACTCCAGAAATTTGTGGACACCAGGATATGCAACGAGATATACACATACATGTATATATAAAACCATGAAAAGTGGTGCCACCGAAATGATGTCAATTTACAGTAACACAGAAGTATTAATAATTTACGGTGTTCAAATTTGTTCTAATTAATTAATTAATTAATTAATTAAGAGTCACTCATACGACTATGCTACACCTATGAATATGCATTTAACTTGCTACATTTATGAATATGCATATTACTTGCTACATTGTGAATATGCATATTACCTGTTACTCTTATGACAATGCATAGAACATTTTACACTTGTGACTACATGTAACTTGTTACATTTATGACTAGTGGTATGCGTATAATTTGTTACATTTACGACTATGCATATAACCTGTTACACCTACGATTATGCATATAACTGTTACACTTATGACTATTCATAATATCTATTACATATATGAATATGCATAATTTGTTCAACTTATGAATATACATAACATGTTACGCATATGAATATGCGCAGTGTGATAACTTGTGTAATTGACATGATAAACATGAACAAATGGTTCCTAACAGATGTGTTTTGTTGTCAGGCTGATTAGGAATGACACAACAGATACACAGGGTTTCCTGTCTCTCTATCTCTACATTAATTGGGAGTTACACCCAGGAAACAAAACTATGTATGGATACCATGTTTCTTGTATTATATGTTTCAGATAAAAGTGTTGCAACTACCAATTGTACAACAACTAACAAATTAAAAATAAATGATTGAAAACGACTAACAATATATTATACTTACATTATATTACTTAACATTTTTATTACATTATAAATTATATGAAAACTTTTGTGTGTGAAAACAAAAGTTTACAATTAATTAGGTAAATCCTATTGCAAAATATTCTGTAAGGCAGTGACACTACTTTCTAAACATCAACCTCCATATGACAAGAAAAGGAGGCAGACGGTGTGTGACAGTGTGTTGTATGTGTGGCAAAGTAGCGTACAGGAAGAGGACAAAGTATAGGAAATCTCCAGGGTTAAAGCAAAGCTATGCTAGGATTAATTTGATCACTCCAGGGGAGCAGAAACCCACACGGATCAATAAGATGTTTTATTTCAGTATCACAAACAACTGTTTTTTATGTATAGTTATGTTGCTGTCAGTGACAATACCACGGTAAAGATGTGAGCTTAAGCAAGAAGATAATATGTTATTAATGTTTTTAGCAAAATTCAACGCATATTTGTTCTCACAGATGTTTTTGTAGATTTGAAGAGAAATTTCGGTGTAAACTCATTGACATTTTAAGTCAGCCATTTACTGCGGTCATTCACTTATGTTTCCCATAAAGACAATTGATATTACTTGCTGACATTAAACAAATGTTTGTTTTTACCTTCTGACCTTTGACCTAGCCAAAGATGATGATCTGGTGCCCAGCACTGCCCACACAAACGGAATGTTTTCCAAAATCAGCAACATTAAATAAACATAAAGTGATAGAAAATTTGATCAATGCAGATTCCAGTTAACAATTATTCGCGGGACCAATATTTCCCAATCTAACAACAAAAATGTACTAGGAATACCAATTTAGGGCACTAAGTACCACAATTTTCCCCAGGCCCCTAAAACGCCAACATTTTCTGATCCGCAGTTCACCAATCCAAATTACCTGTCAGTGTGCCTGCATATTGCAATGCTACTTTTTCAGGTTAGCAACAAAGGGATCTTTTATGCTCTTTCCAACAGATAGAATAGCTAATACCACAAGCTTTGATTTACCAGTTGTGGACCACTGATTGGAAGCAGTCTAGATTACAAATGCTCTAAAATAGCATTTTAAAATGTGTGTAAACTTATGTGAAGTAAGTTTATAATCAATCAAAATCCATTAATTTTTACTGTAGACATGACTGCATTGTGGAAGCAGGCTCATCTGGTATGTTGCAAAATTAATTTTGAATTTTTTTTTTATAAGTAAAAAAAAAAGGAAAACATATCAACTGAAAGACAAAAGATTTCATCCTTTAGTAGACAAACACAGAAAGCACAAGATGATCGAATTGTAGAAATAAAAATACTTTTTTAGTATGTTGTGCAAAAGAGAATATTACAAGCCATTAACCAGTACACAGTTTTGCCATCAGCAGGTGATCAAGCAATTACATCTGATCAATATATCGCTGCTGTTTCTACACAAATAACTCTTAGAGATTTCCTATGTTTTTGTCAAAGACATGATGATAGGATAAGTTTCTTGGTGACTGGCTTCGGAAATGGTCTGTTGATCAATGAAGGTTATAAGAAATGATATCACAAATTATAATGACAGCGATATCTCCTACAAAATGCTGTAATGGATGATAAATTTCAATACAATTATGTTTATTGACCTAGAATACAATTGAACATTACACTCACAAAGGGAACATTGATGTCTCAGTAATATAGTTTGTTGTCACACTTATCTGTAAAACTAACTGTAATACATGACCAGTTTTGCCAGACAGAAGAAAACAGTTGAAATCAAAGTGAAGTAACAAGAACACTTATTAAAGTGACAGAACACTGTGTTTACTTCAATGAGGATGTGGAGGTTTGAGGAACAATGTCTGGAGTAAGAAATGCCAGCTGACAGGTTTCTCACACCAGAATGGTTATTATACCTGTCTAGCTTCACTAAACAAGAAGGATCTGCTTAGCTCTTCCGCAGTAATCAATAAATATTTATAATTTTGGACAAATATTTTACATTTCGGTGATGAATGAAAAACACAAGTTCCAAATTGATTTTCTTTGCTGTCTGTCCGAAAAAAGGTTTTAGCTTGTTAATTTTTTTTAATAGTAATAACACTAACGGGCAATGTTGTCACTATAAATCTATAGAAACTGTGCTTGATACACACATTGTCTATGTAGTGCACATGATTAAAGACCAGTTGGAGTCTTGTGTCCAGAACCTACTTTTATAGTCGAAATGAGTGGGTGATCAATTATGAGGTTCACCAAGTAGTTTAGCCACTATACACCCCCTTCACCACCCCAGTCTGAAAAGTGACACGTAAGTATAATAAAGAAAGGACTTTTATCTGTGGAGACATCTTAAGAACCAGAATAGGATCACGTGATAATTATCATGTCACTATTGTGATTTGCTCTTGTCATTTGGTCTGCAGCAAACGACAGTGATTTTATCACTTGACTTGTCTGCTGTATACCCGGTAGAACATAGTGATTTGATCTTGTGACCCGTCTGCGGTACATAGAACATAGTGATTTGATCATATGACCTATCTGCTGTATAGAACGCAGTGATTTGATCATGTGATTGACGCATACATTGTGATTTGACAGTCAAAGGCTAGCTTAAAAAATATTTATTCTTAAAATGTATAATTAATATAAAAGTTAGGGAAACACAATGTGGTTATAATCTTTACATATTGTTAAGAACTACATTTGAACAAAAAGTGCAAGCAAAACAAATTACTGTTTGAGACATCTGTAGAACACACAGAACAACATACAAGTACAATGTAATCTACAACATACGAGTAATCTACAACATACCGCCATCACTTGAAGATAAAGGGGAAGTTAGAGATTGCAATCACTGACACACTTCCCGGAAAACAACACAGAATGGCAGCAGTACAACTGAGTCAGGAGGTGAGACAGAAACCAAAAGAGGTAACTTCCTCACACAAGAGCTCAAACACTGAAGGAAGGAGGCGATAATTTCTTAAAGTTAAATATCATATGCGACTAATTAACTGAAAAGTAATTTAATGCTAAAAATTCTGAAACACATTTTGTGAAACAAAAGAGAAAATTTTATCAATTTTTTAATATATATATATTTTTTACCAAATTTTATGATTTATTAAGCTACCTGACTACCCTCATAGAGAAAATGGTCTGGTTTCCATCACTGGAGCTTAATTTGTCTGAACCTCACAAGACAGAGAGAGAGGGGGGATCACTCAAGTTACACCTGGCACTTGTGTTATTACAAAATAAGGAGGAAGTAATCTGAAGCAGGCTGGAGCAATTTTCTGCTCAACAAACAAACAGGGAAAGGTAAATCTACAGCTGGGTACGTTTTTTACCTGCAGAGCTTGGTGTACTGTAAAGATCTGATTAACTTACAGAGAATAGTTAATCTGCAGGGCTCCGGTGTACTGTTTTAACTGTCTCAGCATTTCATTAACAACAGATCTGATTAACATACAAGGAATAGTAAATCTACAGGGAGAGCCCAGTACATTTGTGTACTTTCGTAATTTCATCAGCATTTCATTAAAGACCAGTGGCGTGTTCAGAGAACAAGTAAATCGCAAATACTCGCTAGACTGGTTTTTGCACCAAATATTAAATGAATGTGAAATGATAGAATACAATTGGGACCATATATATATACACAAGATTTCGCCATCCTGAGCACGCCTCAGAACTAACTGACTAACATACAGGCAATAAGGGAATAATTAATCTGTACGGCTCCGTGTACTGTTTTAACTGTATCAGCATATCATTAAGAACAGAAAAACTAATTGATTAACATACAGGGAATAGCAAATCTTCATGGCTCCATGTACTGTTTTACCTGTATCAGCATTTTGTTATAATGAACTGACTAACATACACCCCACTTGAATGATTATGGGGGATTATTGTGCTCTGTTGGTGCCCTCTCAATGAAGCCGGCATCCATTACTAACGGCCCTGTCTTGTCTCTCCAATATTCAATATACTGCGCATGTATGCATGTACGAATGTACGTATGTATGTATGTATGTACGTACGTACATACATATGTAAATACATACGTATGTATGTATGTATGTATGTATGTATGTATGTATGTATGTATGTATGTATGTATGTATGTATGTATGTATG
>JAUTCZ010047537.1:0-11690 GCA_032273805.1 Melanodrymia brightae | reverse complement strand
AAAAAACCGATGCGCAAACTTTTGTATGATCCGCTACGCGGAATCATACAGTTTACGCATCGGTTTTTTGTTCATACTACGATAAACAAAAAAAAACTTGAGGTTATTACTTAAATATACCGTCAAACCTGTATTAAGCAGCCACCTGTCTTTAAAGGGTCACCATAATTTTCTCCCAAATGATCAATTTTAGTGCATTATGACCTGTATTAAGCAGCCACCTGTCTGAAGAGGCCACTTTTTTGTTACTCCCTTCAGTTGTCACTTAAGACAGGTTTGACTGTGTGTATATATATATATAATTATATGGAATCTATTTTGTTGCAATATAAAATAGCTCAAAAACATAACTAATATTCAAAGTTGAGTGTAATTGACAAGTCAAATCCAATTCATAATTATGTATTACAGATTAAATTGTTTTAATTGGTAAAATATATATAATGTATATAATACGTGTTTTTAATGACAATTAAACATACGGGAAATTGATTTAGAAATATACAGCCATTCTAAATAACAGAAAATATGTAATACCGTGATGTCTTGATACATTACAGAAGCAGGGTGTTATGCTCTTTATTAATTACATCAACATTGGGGGCGATACACAGCCTGATAGTTATTGAAATTGATTCGCACTACCAGACTACATGTAAAATACCACGCGATCTTCTCGCAATTTTATCGCGATTGGTAAGATGATAACACGCCACATAACTCCCGATCATTTCCCTAATGGAATTAGTATCGACAATTTGATGGCGAATGTTAATTTTTCATTCAATCCGAAAAGTTAGCCGCAAAAAGAGCAATGTCGCGGTTGATAGTTTAAATTTAATTAGAATTTAATTTACATTAGTGTATTGTACAATGTTTATAGAAGGTAACAAATGTTTATCCCTGATATAATTATGTATAAATAATTATCACTGCATCATATTAATACTATTATTGTTATCTTATTTAATACATACATTATCGGCAGGCGTGGATCTATAGATACGTGTTGGGAAAATGCGGATTGTCTACGCTCTCTTTATTTGATAAATCTACAATGTATAAATTTGTTTTCTATATGAATTTGTTAAAATTTTCAAAATGTCCACTATTATTTCTCTGCCGTATAATTCACAACAAAAAATTTCAGCGCCTTAATATCTGTGAAAGTTGTTTTCTTAATAAAAACAATTATATAATGTCTTAGAGTTTTATTTTACAAATTGAATATGCACAAACTAATATTTATACACGTACTTGTGTTTTAGTTCTAAAATTAATAAGACAATGTATACCTAAAAAGACAATACGTTAATATCAATCCTTTTGTCTGTCTAAGAAAGAGGCAATTTTTGTTTCGTTTTATTAAACTACGGTGTGTTTAGTAGTCCTTAGATAAATATTTATATATTTACGACATTAAAAACTATAACTCGTGAAAATATTCATTCTTTTCACAACAAGCTAATGAAAGATGCACACAATAAGACATAATATAATAACAACAGAATAAAACAAAACAAAACAGAATTAGGTAAACTTAATTGTTTTTAATTCTGTGTGTTGATTTCTAAAACGTTAGTCCTTTTATTCGGATATGCACGTACTTCGGGGTATCCAAGGTGTTCGAGAATCATTTAGATTCCATCCACAACTTGCTTTAAACTTTCTTAGAGAAACAAAATTTTTGTCAAATTTAAAAAATAACATCTGTGATAAATTTTATGTACATAGCCATGTACACTATTATTTGTAGATTTTACCATAGATTAATTATTTATATATCACCTCTATACACTAATTTTTATTCATTTTTTATATCATTGTATTAGTCCGAGAAAACTCTGATTGACCAGGGTCTAGATGGACATTATGTTGGCTAGACGACCCTCTTGTAAGAAAACATTGCAATGAATAAATTGAAATTTTAACGATAACCCATGCAGCACACAAAATACATCGGCTATTTGTAAGAGGGTCGTCTAGCCAATAATATGTCCATCTAGACCCTGGTCAGAGTTTTCTCGGACTAATCATTGTACATGTATATACCATATTTTTACACCAAATAGCCGATGTCTTTTTTCGTGCTGTGGCATCGTTAAAAAATCAATTCATTCATTCCAATGTGTTCGATATTACCAAGTTCGAGATATCAAACTGTCTGAATGTACATGTATGTGTATATTTACAGTTGTGAAGCGAATACATTGCGGTATACCATGCTCAGAGACAAGCTGGGAATTACTTGGAATCACTTGGGATTGTTTTATCAAGCCCACAGCGAGCGTGAAGCGATACGGACATCACTAAAACATTGGCAATCTTTTCTTTGCGGGGGTCCGTCTCTCGAATCAGCTTTCTCCGGTTTGCAACAGTAAATGTCGCCACAAACAGTTTTATAACTTTACTCGAACGACATTTACTTAGTCGAATTGATCGCAAATGCCTATACACTACGATAGAATTCTGAACATGAATGAGGTTTTTTAATGGGGTTTTTTTAAATGTAGCTTATAGAAATAAATATTTCAGTCCAATAAATTTCAAATTTTAGAGAAAACTTTAAAGGGAAATTAATGAATTACACTTCAAACAAATTCTAATTTTAGGTCGGATAACTCACTAAATATATGTGTAGAATTATTTAAAATATCAGGCTCACATATACTAGACAACGAAGTGTGTATGTCGCTGTATACTGTTTGTAAGTGGACAAAAAAGATACGTAGACATGACAAAAGTGGGATCGACCGTTGCACGTGAATATAATAGATGACAATAATTATTGTTTATAGGCCTACATGTAAACATTTTACGGTTTGAATAAAATGTTTGAAATTTAATTTATATTTGACAAAAACAAGTATATTTTATTGTCTCAAGAACCACAAATAAGCAATGTAAGGGTTGTGGACGTCGAAGGATTGAATAACAAAGTGGATATTGATTCATTCATTCATTCATTCATTCATTCATTCATTGATTGAAACTATATTTAATGCAGGTTATACATAGGGATCTGGCACAAGTTATCATATAGACAGTATATCTGTGACATCATATTTACATGAACATTCGATAATAATTATGAAAAATAATATATAATTTTATAAACAATAATGTTGAAATTGATAACAAGTAAAAATACAATTATTGTTAAATTTCATTTCTATGAAATACCGTTCAATTCAATTATTTATTCGCTCAGATCATTATACATGGTCTATGAGGAAACACCTAATATTTCACTGGGGTGACAATATCTTGGGGATTGGTACTAAGTGCAAACAAATAGAAATCTAGTATTACAGTACATCAAGCCCAACAGTGATTGAAAGTTCGTTTTAATAGTAGGATTCATAAATATATTATTTCATAATATAGATATATCAATTATTAAAATATACCTGAACTATCCCTGTCTATTGTTAGTTGATACATGTATATTATTTAAACGATCTTTTTAATTTATTTTATTTCAATGACCAACTTTTTTAAATTAATCAAAATATGCATTTTTATATCACTATATTTCAAATTACATTTTATTCGTATACGCCTATTTTTAAATGTAATATGTATATATCTTTTATCTCGTATATCTTTTAAATGTCCATAAAATTATAATTTCTTCTTTTATAGTGCAGCAATATTTTCATGATCTAAAAACATTTCTAATAAGCATTTTTCATTATAGCAAAATAGTATGTGCATGTATATTATAATTATCTATGTATCATTCTTTAAATTCATGTACTTCATAAATACATAAATGTATATTGTATATTCATATCTGCATATACTTGTAGTAGAGCACTATTTTTATTGTTCCAACTGAAATTTAGCATTTATGTTGAAACAAAGCTGTGTACCAATTATTTACGTATAAGAATGAACATGCACCGCTTTCTGCTTTAGCATGCTTTATTAAATAACGTATTTATGTCATTGTAACAGTGTAAAGGTTATATTCATTTTCCTGTTTTATATTTAAATTTCTGTTTTCCCCTTAATATTCCGAAAACAATGTAAAAAAAAAAGGATATCGGAATATAAGATATGCCTGCAATATGAAATGACAAAATAAAAAAATAAAACTTTAATTAATGAAACTTTTACAGACAGAAATAAATATTCGGTCTAGTTTCATCTTCCTCTCTATCTCCGCACTTTTTACAAGTATATCTTTAGCGGAATGATTGTGAATTTTATTAGCAATTTAATTGTTGAAATCCAAGCCAGGACACTTAACAATATGGCTCACTTTACGACCAAGACTGTAGTGAAATAAATATCGTGGCATTTACTGCAAAATAAGATGTTGCATTAAACCAGTAGTGGCAGGTTTATCTGAAGAACGGAGACGAAATAAACAACATATGACAAAAATAATAAAACCCTCACCATTTCCTTCTTCTTTTCTTCAGCTGTTGTTGTTGTTTTCCTTTCTGTCTTTTTCGTTAGTTGTGCTTTGAAACCGGCTTCACTGACTGTAGGGTCATCCTTCTGCAGAATCTCCATGAGGTAAGCTATATAACTGGTCGCAAGACGTAACGTCTTGATTTTCGAGAGTTTTGTATCTGACGGAACGTTCGGGATACATCCACGTAAAGACGCGAACGCGTTGTTTATACTCATTGTTCTTCTCCGTTCTTTCTTATTTGCGGTTATTCTTCGTTTCACGCACCTCACCCCGTTTTCGTAATGCACCGTGTATTCCAGGGGGTTCGTGTGGGCTAGATCCAGCTGCATGTATTGGTCGGGTGGCGTCAATTCTTGAGGATTCAGCATCCAGTTCTGATAATACCCGGGGTGTTCGCTGTGATCCGGGTACCTAACCTGTGGGTACTGGTAGAACTCGTGGGACATAGGTCCCGGGTGAGCGTACCCTTGGCCGTATCCTCCCACGCTTAAACTCATCTCACAATAATGCTAGGTACTATTAAAATATATATATATATATATAATATATATATATAATTATATATATTGCTATGAGTCGAAGTTCACCATCTGGTTCAATCGTTTTTATGTCGTGACGTTTTCCAACAGATCTTCCACGTAATGTCCTGTCTTTTTGTTTTGGTTCCAGAACGAAATGAGTCCAAATTTTGTGTTACTCACTATCAGGATCAAGCTGAGAAATCGTACAATGTAAATAAGAAAATAAAAACAATCCTCGCGCCAAGTTCACAAATGAGAGATACTCCGATGATCAGCACTGTCATATGCACTCAATTTTAGTGTGAAAGAGATACCCACGGAGAGAATTCTAACAGATCTCTTGTAGGTCATCAACCAATCAGATGGCGCCTTTGATGCTTGCAATAGTTGTTTTAATGAAATTGGCCCCACCCACTGTGTCGACTCCGCCTCCAGTTGCCCCCTGTCAGTTACAGTTGTAAACACGTGAAATTGGACCACGTGTTTTGTGATGAAGTTGTATATTGCCAGGAAAAACTCATTTGACATTTGTGTAGGTTTGGTTGAGTTTTGTGTTAGTGTACTAGTTGCACTCTCCAGTTGGTATTTTAGGTGGGTTTCTACTCAGACAAATTACAGGATGCCATGTATATACTGACAAATACAAATTAACATTATTAACGTCATCTCAGGACCATCGTAAACTGGACTTTAAGAACAATTGGTCTTTATATTCAGGTTTAAATACATGGATTTGAATACAGAACGTTTTTTTCTCTGATCTGGTCGTGTTATACACATGAATAGAAAGTTTATATTCAGATGGTATAAAATTAATTAAATTTAACACAATCATGAAAATACTATAAACAATTTATTTACTTGTTTTATTTACTTAATTACTATGAAATTTTACAAACTAGATAATGTCTTCTAATTTAACACAATGAATGTAAAACATGCTTTGTTAAAACTGTTTTAACGGAATTGCAATTGTACCAACGCCCTTGTAAATCCGGTGCATTTGCCACAGCAGAGATATGCGCCCGTGTAAAAGGAATAGAAGTCCGTAGGAATATAGGTCCGAAAAAGCAATGTATAATGCTATCGGAGCTACATACCTAGGAATCTTAGTCCAAACCAGACTTGCACAAATTATATAGTATTATGTATATATTTTTTATAGTAAGGTAATAATATTAGCTCGTTTTATGGATTAGCGCTATTTGTTTCAATCCGTAAAGTTTTATGTTGTCACGATATTACCGGACTTGCATTCCTGCCAAACTAACGTTCATTTTACACCGGTGTAATAGGAATAGAAGCCCGTAGGTCCATTCTTGCATAAAACACATAATTTTATTACATTTGTTCTTACATTAACTCTATGACTTGTAGGTAATAACTAGTTTGATGGATTATGCTATTTGTTTCATTCCGTAAAGATCAATTTTATTATTTAATCCATTTTGTTATGATATAACCGGACTTGCATTCCGACAGGATTTGCGTACCTTTTACACCGGCTTAACGCAGATTTGTTTAATAATCAACCGCCTCTCTCAGTGTATTTGATTGCTTTTATGAGGTATGTCCTATGCCAACTTGTTATTTGAGGAACAACTTGTTATTTGAGGTAACAAAAAAATGGTTCCGCGATATCACGTTGCATGCTACACCTCACGTTTTGCTACATCATCAAGATTGCCGATATAAAATTTATTATGTTCTACATGTAAATAAGGATGTTTGTCCTTGCAACTGAAGGTGCACCAATTTCACACTTACATTTTACACACAAAAATCAATAAATATAGGCCTATTTAGCGCCAAAACCCAAAACGTGTTACTATGCTCAAATATAAAGTTTGTTTGTTTAACGATACCGCTGGAACACATTTATTATACTATGCATGATTTTTGCTACTTTAACAAGTTATAAATAGGCCTACACGGTTTGTCTATTTTGAGAGTCCCTAAATAACATAGGATAATATGACGATATAGCTAGTTAAGTTAATATTGTTTGCAAATTTGTTGTCCATTTCGACGTCTGTCGTTATTAATTTATATGCATACTTGTAATCCCTTTGTGAGTGGGAAATTATGAAAACAACATCGGCTGGCATGCGCATGTTTGCATGTGTAGGTTCAATAGCTATAACAATGGGAAAACAAAATAATCTACTTAGTTAATTTCATAATTAAATTTAGCGACAACACTAGTCATTCATTATTCGCTTCAGACCAATTTTCGTGACTTCCTGTAGCTGTTGCGCGTGGCGCCGGCGGCATTTGCGCGTGGCCGCGTGCAGGACCACATCGGCGTCACGTGGAGAAACGCAATCAATTTCCAATTTTTCATGGAAATGATAAAGTAGTCTTCTTTTATCAAAATGAAGCACTCTGGTACAAATATGGCGAATTCCTTGATATTATATCAGTTCTATGATTTAAAGAATTCTTGTGATTCTTGGGATGAGGGGTGGGTGGAGGGGGATCGTATAGAATAACTTTTAAAAAAATGTTATGCAAAAGAAAATTTCCTAAAACATGTTTCTTAATAAAAAATATTTCCTACAAGGGGGATGAAGGTCCTATATCATTATATATTGTGTCGGAGCTCTATTCCTACCAACTTCTATTCCTATTACACCGGCATATAATTAGTTAGTTAGTTATATTTACGTGCTTCTATCCAATAAAGGTTCAAGCAAGTCTGACATGACCACGTAGTCCAGCTGCCTCGACTGAAATGTCCATGACAGAAGTTATATTATACGATGTTTTATGGTGCTTTTTATATGATTTAGAATATATCCTGCCTGAATCAGAAGCTGAAAGATAACACTTTGTAAAAAAAATGAATTGAAAATTGAAATTGTACACATACACTGCAGATTATATATCGAGATGTATCTAAAAACAACAGCATTACAGTCAGACAAGAACGTGTTGCTCGCGATAAGTCAGTGTGTATAGACGCGCAGGTATTGGGCGAGTGTCTATTTCCATGTAACAATTAACACACCTAAATAACAAGTGTCATCAGGCCCAATTCTATCAATGAGTGAATTAGCACATGTTAATCAGATCCTGGTACCACTATTATTATGCAAACAACATCAATTTCAGTTTCTCTACTGATATTTTAAAAAATGTAATGCACTGTACGACCATGCTTTGGCGAATTAAAAAAAACAAAAAAAACAATGCTAGTAGGTAACGTGTTTTAACACCTTCATCCATCCAAAGGATGTGGTAGCGGGCGCTGGAACTGAGAGTTCACTCTGATTCTGGTCAGACCACACTTTCAGTTCCAGTTGGAAGGTTGGTAGCAATTGTGTTAAAACAGTTTTTTAAAATGAGGATTTGGAATTCGATTTTCACAGTTATCAAAAAATTATTTTAGATGTTTATATTTCAGAAGAAGAAAAACACTGAAGAAAAATACAAGACGAAATAATAAAAAAAAAACAGATTTGACATTCCTTCTATCTCGTTGTTCGCGGTTTGGCTAACTCAGTGGCGACATCCAATCAGTATTCTTGTCTCAATTGATAACACTGCCACACTAATGGACAGAGGTTACCTCTTAATCAGGGACACCAGCGACAAGAGAGAAATTCGTCAGCCGAACTGTTTTCTTGACATTTTATTATTTGATCACACAAGTTGTTTTGTCTAAAGCCTAGTACAGATGATGGAGTTTTGACTTGAAATATTGTTTTTGAACCCAAAATCCGTCGTCTGAGGCCTAACAACAAAAGAAGACGAAAGTTTTGTTTGTCTGCGTTTGGCTATAAAGAACTGAGAGATCACGTTTTAATTGCATCTTTTTGTGCATGTACATTTGCGTTCGCGTGTGTGCTCGTGTGTAAATATAGAATATTTACTGGGTTGGCGAAGGATTTTTAAACAAATTAGTATTTTTGATACCAAAATGCCACAACAATATTGTTCACCGACAATATATTTTGATATAAAAAGTCCGTCGTCTGCGCTAGGCTTTACACTTTACAGAACAGAGTGATCACGTTCGCATGGTGCGTTTTGTGTGCGTATTACATCCTCTATAGTTACAATCATGTAACCCTCGACCTTTTTTTATAATGAACAACACAATATAAAAATTATTTCAGGGTGGCATTATTGTATCTAATATCCTCGTGCGCTTGTGTGCGCATGATCGAGTATACATAGACTTAATGTCAGGCATCAATGATCATGACGGACTTTTGTCTTTCGCGAACACCCGGTACTATGACTACTTTGGCTGTGATTCGTGTGTTCATGCGACTTGGCAACTCGACGTTGTCGCAAATTCGCAACATCCCTTCGTCTATGCCGTGTACAGATATACGCATTTGGCCATGTCAATATCTTGCCATTTAGATTTGGAGACAAATGTTTTTTCTTGTTATCCGTACACGGAAAACATTTGTCATTAGATTAGCAGTAAGATATCTTTGAAATAATTTTTCACAGACGGGATAGCACATACCACAACCTTTAATGTACCAGCCATTGTCCTCTGGTTGGAACGGGAACAAACAAATGTTCTAACGTGAACACCTAGCAGGATCGAACCTTCGACGTAACGCATCTTAGCTTTAATAGGCGGACACTCTCACTACTAGACTAGATATAGATCGCGAAAGAAGTAATATAACGTTAATGTTAAAAGCGTGATTAATTTCTTTAACTACTAAGCGTATTGCTTTCATTGAAACAGACAGCGCCAGATACACCTTGGCAATTAACAACGTCCATCCACCGATAACCACGATCGCGGGTGTACACAACATAATTTGGTATGTGGTGTGCCAGTTTAAAAGGTGTTTGTCATGGTATACGACATGGTATAGGGTGGTGGTGGAGGATGGAGCAATTCAGTAAATAAAATTCCTTAAAATTTCCAATCCATAAAATAACTTCTGGCGGAAGCATCACAAACAAAAATGATAGGATACAATCGAACCGAATTACTCACATACCAACATATTTCATTAATAACTGATATGTTTTTGTGATGTAATTACTACATACTTATGTTTACACTAACTGGGTATTAAATAAACCACTTTTTGAAAATTTCACACAAAATAGTTGTGTATATTTTAAAATACTTCAAAATTCTTTAAATGCATAAAAATAATAAACATTTATTTTAGAAATTAAAGGAACAGTCCCGAGTTTTAAGAGGAGTGCCACTGTACTTACGCATCTTATTCGTTTTGCCAACGGACGCGACATTACTTAAACATTTAATGAGGAAACATGTTATACATGTATGCTATAGAATTTGTTTTTCTGGTGTAGAGTAAAAATGACAAGTGGACTAGGTGGCTTGTGTTCCTTTAACCTGAGCCATTATTGGAGCATTTCATGGTATTTGTCACTTCCGTCACGTTTTTTCTCTTTTTTATGTAAATAAATGCAAATATTATCAGATTTCATTGTCTTTTTTGTACTATAGATTGAAATTCCTAACAGTTGAATAATCTAACAACATAGTGTTTTATCTTAACTAACCAAAATGATGAAAAACAATCGTGACGGACGTGACAAATAGGCCTACCATGAAATGTCCCTATTACAAATATCCATTTCTATAGCAGATCTGTAAACCCGATTTTAGACGTGCTTGGGTGCCAGTAACAAAATGTTAGTAGAGTTTGAAAACATATTTCAACTTGAAATGTTCACCAATAACGTTTTTTTTATAGTTCCCAAGTAATTATATACAATAATGTCACCCTGAATTTATATATTGTTTTGCTTATTACACACTATACAACAAAAGTCGAAGGTTACATTATTGCAACTAAAGCTATGCGATCATACATGCCTGGTTATAGGCCTATACGACCAACGCACCAATTATTAAATAAAATAGTACGAATTAAAGCCTTGCTCAATAACTGCAAAATTACATAATAAAATACTAAGCTCGTTAAAATCAGAGATAGCATCATGGCTTTTTAACAACGTTTGGTAAGCGTTTGATCAATTCCCACCAGACGATCGCGCAATACCTCCCAACATGCATCACGATTACTCACACTGAAATACTAACCGTTCATGGAATCAGGAAAACTGATCTTATCTGAAATTCGATCTCCAGATAGTTACTTCGACTGCTGTTGGCGATAACTGTAACTACGTTAGCCTGTTGTTGATGATGACGATGGTGGGGATGGTGCCGGTGTAAAAGGAACGCAATTCCGGTTATATCATAACAAAATGGATTAAATAATCAAATAAATCTTTACCGAATGAAACAAATAGTCTGATCCATAAAACAAGATATTAGCTAGAAGTCCTAGAGTTAAGATAAGACAAAGTGCAACAAAACTAGGTGTTTTTTTTATACAAAGTGTAGTTTGGACTAGGAATCCTAGGTATGCAGTTTCTATAACATTATACATTGTGTTGGACCTACATTCTTACGGACGTCTATTCCTATTACATCGGTGTAAAAGGAATACCAGTCAGTAGAGATATTGGTCCGACACAATGTATAAAATGCTATAGGACCTACATACATAGGATTCCTAGTCCAAACTAGAATCGTATTAAACACATGGTTTTATTTCACTTTGTCTTACATTAACGCTAAGACTTGTATGTAACAACTAGTTTTATGGATGAGGCTATTCGTTTCATTCCGTAAGGTTTCATTTGATTATGTAACACATTGTGTTACTGCGATTCATAATTCAATGCCCAGTATCTACCGGCCTTAAATCAAATGCGTTAAC
>JAUTCZ010047526.1:0-11695 GCA_032273805.1 Melanodrymia brightae | reverse complement strand
GTAGAATATTATTGTGACCCTTTAAGACAGGTGGCTGCTTAATACAGGTGGCCGCTCAAGCAGGTTTGACTGTATATGCATCGGGTTATGTGGAGAGTGTGACATAAAAACGTGTTGTAACACGCTCGCCGAAATGCACTAGCTGGAAAAGACGTGGATTAAAACCATCTGTCCATCGCATTGCATCGATCAAGGAACACGCTGCACAGCAGGCTGGCTCTCTATCACACAGCACAAACCCCTCTACACGGCACAGAACACACTAATATACTCGCTCCAAGTGTGTAGTGGTGATGCCAACGTGAATTATTTCTCAATTTGTATTTCAGGCTTATTTGTCGTGTCTAATCTAACAGATGACTGGATACGCGTGCTTGTTGGTGAGATGACTACAGGACTCAGTGGGGAGGTGTATCTCTAATTGCACCCAGTCGTCGTCCACATCTGGTATGTGTTATCCTGTCTGCTTATTGATAAACGAATAGGCGCAATGTGTGACGTCAACGGGTTGCCTCTCTCACACTGACATTAAATTCTGACCTGAACTGTTACAGGCTGGCAACTTAGCTGACCTGCATGCCCAGGCCATCCTGCTTGAATCGTAACTGGATATACAAGCACTCAAATAAATAATTGAGCGTGATCAATCTCAGCGCAAGAGCGTCCGCTTGAGGTTCGAGATGAGGTCGAACGGTTCGATTCTCCTTAGTAAACGAGTTGGGTTATTTACCGTTCCAACCAGGCATCCACGTGTGTATGCTATCATGTCTGTGAGAACGTACACATAAAATACATCTTGCTGTTATCCGGTAAGTGTAGCCTATGTGGTGTCAGCGGGGTTTTTCTGAGACCATTTGTCGACATAGCCGTGTGTTTGACATCAATTAGCCGATCATGGTTAATTGATATGGTCTAGTGGTGTCATTAACGAAACCAACTTTATCTTTATCAAATAAATAATTTCCAACAACAATCTAAAACCATTTATATTAAAATCCGTTTCAAAGACACAACTTGATAACTATGTCTTGAAATAAATACAGTAGGTGAAGACCTTCAGAGAGAAAGTGTAATATGATCCATCAAACGCCGTGGTGTGTGCTATCATGTCTGTTGGAAAGTGTACATAAAAGATCCCGTGTTGTTATTTGAAGAATAGTAGACTATGTGGTCCTCCTGTGTGACCATGTGTCGATATAACCGTGCGTTTCACATCCAATAACTGCTGATTTCTAATCAATGTGTTCCATTCCATTCCCTGTCGTGGACAGAACTCTGGCGATGTCAGAGGTTGTGCCCATAACAGTTGTGCTTGAGCAAAAATGACCCAACCCAACCAACCCAATGTGTTCCAGTGGTGTCGTTAAACAAACACACTTTATCTTTATCTTTGTGTAATATGAGAGTTAATTACTGTGCATAACAGACCGTGAACAGAGGCTCAACATGTTTCACGCCGTACACTGGCAGCAAATCAAAGTAAAGTGCTTCAGAACGTTTATCAGATAAGGCATCATTGATCACATATATATGTTTTGTTACCTTTGTACTGTGAGATTGCAGTGACCAATTCGTTATTCACTTTATCTACAGTAGGCAATAGTTGAAAATCTAAACGACAAACTATTGACATGGCCAAATGCGCACCTCTGCATAAGTCGAAGGGACATTGTGACAAAGTAGAGATGGCATGTATTCACGAATACAGTGATGATACCGGTTTAATGAGTGTTGCTTAACGCAACGATAGCGTAACGTTGTCCTAACGATTGCGCTGTCACAGCTATGTGTATCGATAACAGCGGCTACGATACTAGATTGACCACTGTGACCACTTCATTGTCCTCAAATAGTGTCATTTGCGCAATCGTAGTGTAATGTCATGCCTAACCCTATCGCAAGTGACGTTATAACCTCCCCATTAAACCGACCCCTGGGATTCACCAAAGATAAGCGTATCCTTCTCCACCGGTGACACCCATTGCTTGTCCGCTGTTTTTGTCGAAACGATAAAAAAAAAACCGTAAAACAGGTCAAAGTAAGGTATTGCATCAGACATGATCTGTATCATTGATGCGTCATATCGTGAAATAGCCTCTGAATGTTTACCATAAAACGTTTTGTAAGTTTTCAAGACGTGTTCTGTTATCAAGTGATATATTTATACGCTCTGTCTGAACCACAATTATAATAAAATGAAGCTCAACGTTTCGTCTATTAACTATTGATATCCTCAGGAGCAGACTAAATCTGATACATGGACAAGCAGCGTTTAAAGACAGTTGAAGAAATCGTAGGTGAGATACTGTAATCCTAACGCAGACATTCCCCCAGGTTATACAAGGAAGTATTTCCCCAGAGAACGTTTCAACTAATAATGTCCAGATAATTCCCGACATTTATTACCAGTTATTAGAAAATGTCCAAAACTACAACAGTACAGGGGCATTTCATGGTATTTGTCACGTCCGTCACGATTGTTTATCTTTGTTATGTAAATAAATGCTAATATTATCAGATTTCATAAAAAAAATTGTACTACGAATTGAAATTCCTAACAGTTGAATTATCTAACAACATATAGTGAAAAACAATCGTGACTGACGTGACAAATACCATGGAATGGCCGTACAACAGACCTCCCTAACTTGGCATGCTGATCCGTACACTAATATTACAGATATCTTCTCAGAACTAATCACCATAAAACGACAGTATTACAATCATCTGAAAAGATGTCACCGTGAATACAGCAGCACTCTTACAGCCTTCCTCTCAAATGTAGACGACAAAACATTGACATGGCCAAATGCGTATCTCTGCAAAATGCAGAGTAGAAGGGAAATTGTGACAAAGTAGAGATGGCATGTACTTACGAAGCACTGCCAAAGCAATGATGATGCCAGGGGCCGGTTTAATGGAGAGGTTATAACGTCACTTGTGACAGCGTTGGGCATGACATTACACTACGATTGCGTAAATGACAATATTTGAGGACAATGAAGCGGTCACAGCGGTCAATTTAGTATCGTGGCCGCTGTTATCGATACACACAACTGTAGCAGCGCAATAGCTAGGACGACTTTACGCTGTCATTGCGTTAAGCAACGCTCATTAAACCGGCCCCTGGTGTTCGCGAAAGACGTCATCAAGCAGCAGAACTCGCCATACTCTGCTCTGAATAAAATGGGATAACCATTATGGGACACTCTCAGAAGGTACCATATTGTTCTGAAAATATTGCAATTACATTTCACAATTTTAATTACAGCACATTTTGATTAACTTAATGGCAATCATATAATTATTTTGACGCTTTTCCCCCAAACAATTCATTTAAAATGTATTTGATCATCACTTGTTTATCAACTGCTGTTATTTATTGGAATACGGATCTTTACTATTAATAAAATATGGAGGGTGTTATTTTTACTATAACATCCCTAGGGAGATATAGAATACGCACCTCATGACGTCACAGAACATCGTTAATTTAGAAATGGGAGTAGTCGCTAAATACATTGAACAAGAATGGACTGGGAGGCTGTTAGGCCGTTGCTAAGGCAACGCACTAAGCGTCAGTGCACGCGGACGAAGAGTAGGAAGCAGAAATCGAGTTTTCCTTGAGTTCTGATGATGCTTCATCGGTGCTAACGCCGTTTGTAGCTCTATATGTTCACTTGCGTTGTCAATGAAGCAACCATACGCTATATCAATACGTATGTAAAAAAGTTAAAGTTTGTTTGTTTAACGACGCCACTGCAACACATCGATTATAAATCAGCGGTTATTGGACGTCAGACGCACGATTAAATTGACAATTGGTCTCAGAGGAAAACCCTATGTCGCCGCTACCTGGGCTACTCTTCCGAAAAACAGCATGGGGGTGGGGGTCTTTTATGTGGACTATCCCATAGACAGGATAGCACAAAACACGGAATTTGATAAACCAGTCGTGTATCACTTGCGGGAACGGAAAATAGCCCATAAAATGTTTTGATGCTGTGCATGGAGGATTGATCCCTTGACCCATCCCAACACAAATACGTATATCTGCGACGGATCTGTTTCCGCCTTATATCTGCCTTGCGTTTAATAAGGCGAGCGATCGTGTACTATCATATCACATTCATTTAATGTGAGATGCAAATAGAGGTGACAAAACGTTTTGTCTCGGTAGCAAAACGCTCGCTCTATGGAACGCACGGCAGCTTCACTAAAACCATGCAATTGGCGTTCAGGTTTACATTTTAAACTGATTTTGTATACCAGTTTAAGTATACCATAATTATACCCAAGCGATTTAGTTGAACCGGTATACCGGTATAGAGAAAAGATCTCGTTCGCACGTACATTTTAACAAGGCTATACATTGCGTTTTGACAGTTTTGTCTGAAAGCTGCTGACGTCACGTCAACACCTAAAGTTATCCGAGGTAAATGTAAAATTGAGATTTTAACCTTGATATATTAATCTAGGTCAACGACCATGCTTTAATAATAAAGTTTTTTTTAACGACGCCACTGGAACACATCGATTATAAATCAACGGTTATTGGACGTCAGACCCATGGTTATATTGACACATGGTCTCAGAGGAAATCCGCTGTCGGCGCTACATGGGCTACTCTTACCGAAAAACAGCAAGGGGTATTTTATATGCACTATCCCATAAACATGTCTTAATAATAATAACTATTTAGGTTTTACTAATGACTATAGGTAATAAATACAATGACCTACTCGATACTCGGAATTATTTGTCCATAAAAACTAAAGCTTGGGGACTGACAACATTAAATTCACTCTGGAAAGATAATCTGTAATTCCTCGTTACTCGTAAGTTATTGTCATTATGCACCATAATAGCAGACATGCTAAACACAGTCATGCATTATTTATGACAATACTAGAACAAGAACTATGCAGTTCTCGCACGATTAATAATAAAGAATATGGCTTACACAGGTGACAAAGGACGTTCATAGACATTGCATTGTCTTTACATGCTTCTTACTATGTAGACTTCAACATTCCTTACTCACAATTGTGATAGATTCACCAAAAATTCTGGTCAATCTGTCACAATCTATTTACAAGTTATCTTCTTATTAATAGGTCCAAATATCGAAAAAAAATATGTTGACGCAAGTCCAGCAGGAATGTAAGTCCGGTAATATCACAACAAAATGGAGTAAATAATAAAATGAATCTTTACGGAATGAAACAAATAACCTGATCCATAAAACGAGTTATTACCTACAAGTCCTAAAGTTAATGAAAGAACAAAATGCAATAAAACTGTTTTATACAAGTCTAGTTTGGACTAGGAATCCTAGGTATGTATGCCATATTATAGTTGTATACATTGTTTCGGACCTATATTCCTATGGACTTCTATTTTCTTTTACACCCGCGGCAATTCAATCTATTTTCCCTATCATCGATGCGGTTCGCAGGTTTATTGATAGAGGACCATCATGCTTTACAAACACCGTATTAACACGACATGCTCTAATCGTGTCCAGTTGGATAGAATACGCGCATGTTGTGCGAACAGCAGTTATCATTACTGTTTTGATTCATTACTGCATGTTGTCACGGCGTTGTTAAAACATCCATTGCTCTGTACCGTACATGCTAATAAGCGCGGGCCACTGCAAACTAATGAGCCCTAAAAGCCATCAGTCACCATTATGGCGCGAAAATAAAGTTCACGTGACAATGAAATTAGAGCGAATTTAACGCAGCAACATTATACGCTAGCAGACGAGAAAATACGGTCCTTGTTTATTTATTTATTTATTTATTTATTTATTTATTTATTTATTTATTTATTTATTTATTTATTTATTTATGTAGGTAGGTGCATACATTTATTATATGATTTCAAATAGAAATGTCATTATATTACGTAAAATTGCTTGTTACACGCCGTACGAACAGCTCGACAAAACAAGCGAGCGAAGAGACCGAACACTTATAAGGTGACTTCTATAATTGTCCCCAGCAACAGAGTGGAATCGTTTGGCGCGAAAATCGGTGAGTGATAGTCTTTAAACCGACTCAAGATTTCACACACTAGAGAATCCCTGCTTGAAATAGGATCACAAACACCAATGCTCATTCTCCAAGATTGCACAATTTTCTGCACTTTAAAAGAAAAACAAAAACATGGCTAGAATGATCAGGCATTCACGTAGGATTGTTTATTGCGTTTACATGTTAAAAATTAGACAACATTATTATAATTTTATTTCGCTGTCGACATTGTCTTTGTCCATTATCAGAGTACTGGTTATAGAGGCGCTCGTATATTTTTGGGTATCGTGGAATGTTTTACTTACCTGTCAGATGTGTTACAGATAATAATTATTATTGCAAGTTTCACAAGTGTTTGCAAGTGACAATCCGTTGATGAGCAGTTCGAGGCCACATGGATTGTTCGAACGAAGCCATATAATTCTTTAGAGAATAGATTGAAGAAATAAGCGAGGAAGTTAATAAAAATATACATCTGACTGGATGTTTTGATGAGCTCTTCAATAAAAAGAGTAAATTGAACAAGTTCCAGACCTGTCTATGGCGAAGTCAGAGGTTGTGCCCATGACATGTGTGCTTGAACAGTTTTCTGATGGAAGCACACCAACAAATTACACAATCAACGAATTCTCGGGAATATTATTACGAGTGTGTTTTCATTTGTAAAACTCGAGCGAAAGCGAGCGTTGTACAACGAAAAACACACTTGTTGCGATGTATCACGTTTCTCGCAGTAACGAGTATACTATTCTAGTTATTACAACGCGCTGCTTTGTTCAAACAACGAGAACACCAAATTAAACAAGAAAAACAAACAGACAATGGCCAATTTCTCGAGGCATACAATGAATTCAAACAACGTTCACATCTAACTAGCTATACGTTCAACAGGGCGCACGTTCTGCTACCGATACAAACCGTTTTGTTACCGGTATTTGTATCTATAACATTAAATGAGTGTGATATGATAGTACACGATCGATACCAGTCACATAGTTCGCGAGCGCTCGCCCTATCGAACGCTAGGGAATTGTGATGTCGTGGAGTCAGATATTGACCTCTGTGGGGCTAGCTATTCGTCATAATATGACAAACGATTTTACTATCAAATAGAAAAATGGCAGAACGCGGTGTAATAAATAGACGATTCGTCACACGAGTTGAGGTTAATCGGTATTTGTCGAAGCTCTGCCTATTAACTACATGTATACGAGTTTCATATGTTCCATATTTAAAAACACGAGTTACGAATTTTATTTATCCTATAACTCGTCTAATATACAGTTTAATGTCAATATAATTGTAAATCGCACATTGACATGACGTTTTAAATTAGGTTCCGTCGGTAATATGACATTATCGAGCTTCGCTCCAATGTAGTATGACGTCATTTTTTAAACCATGATTATTAAAATGTTACGCACAGGTGTACAGGTTTATTAGCGTGTAAACAAATTACCTATGTACAGCAATGCCTTTATTACACGATTTAATAAACCAAAATATAAGGATATTATGGCAATATTATAGGATAAAACATTATAATAAATTATTACACAATATGGTCTACTCCGCATAATTGTTTTTGAACGTAACAAAATGTGCGACAATCACTTTTTAATACTTGTTGATAGGTCGAGACAGTATTTTTTTAATTTAAATAAATATGTACTTGTATATTGAAAACATGCATTATGATTAATAATACATTAAATGTTTTTTCACGCGCATAACATAAACACGTTCCAATCAATGACACAACGTAGATATATCGGTATTATACAAAAACCCGAAACACAAAACATACGCTTTCCTCTTGCACGATATTATAATAAACTAACGTTAAATGCGAGCGCATTTTTAGTTGTCTACACTTGTTGTCGGGACTTCTCCGGAGTAAGAAGATTATTTCGGTGGAAATTAGGTTACAATATTAGCGAAGAATTTATATAAAAAAAAAGACACCGACTGCCTAAATCAAGTGGAAACGTTCATTTCTCGCCCTATGGATTCCAGCGCAATAGCCGTGCACTGGACGATCTTGATCGATCGCGGCCATAGGAGCAAGGCGGTATATATAAGACCGTCCTACCAAACGTTCGTTTCGCGCCGTTTCCAGCTATCCACCGTGTCGTCTGCTAGTACTGAAGAGAGAACTTAAAATTATTTAAAGCGTGTAAAACTGTCCGTTCAGTATCAAGTTCACCTGTTGGCAATGCTTTGAATTGGGAGACAGTGGACGTTATTCGGTTTAACATCAAACCCAAATCCAATATCGCGCTTCTTTACATCTACTGCTGCAGCTGCAGCTGAAACGTTGTAGACTTGAATAACGTAGCCGACCAAGTGTTGAAAAAGCGCAGAAACGTTCAATTGGCTACGCTTGGTCACATGGCGACAGACAAATCATCCTACTTCTTTTAAGATTTAATCATTTTTAGTTGGCGTTATTCTGGACAAAGTTCTACAACGGACTGAAAGGAAAGTACATCAGTTCCCCAAATCATGTGTGCTAAGTTGTGTTCTTTAATGTGTACTGAGTGTGGTCAGAGTTGGTGATTGTCGCTGTAGACGACGTCAAGGACTTCGTTGTTGAAGGTAAGACAAACAATAACATTTTTTTGTTTTGTTAAATAGGGATGTATTTCTTTCAAGTCATCGAGAGTACCACAAGCCTAGTAGCAATAGTAATTACATTGACTTCGAGTAGAGTTCTTCCCAGTACATATCATAAAGACGGCTAAACTGGCGTTCTTTCTTTTAAACGGAACAGAACAGAACAGAAAATTATTATACTCAGATCACCGCACGGTGATACATAGACTGGTTTGGCCGAGCAGTTGCATAGTCGGATTTTCACGTGCTATGCGAATCAGTGCAGTAGGTTCGAAGTCCACTTGTGCACATAAGTGTATTTTCATTTCAACCTCAAAATACAAAACGACATAATCCTTTCTGCCTCAACGCAACATTGATCCAATATCATGTTACCATGCGTATTTGAACAAAATTAATTCTGTATGTTAACAATTATTAATTCAGTATTTATTTACAAACTTCAGCATCTGTTATATAGCTTTTATTTTATGCTTCTATGAAGATATATAAATGGTATTTGATTTGTGTGTGTGATGTTTGTTTTGCCAGTTCACGGAATATTAAAAGCATCATCCATATGTACTTGTGTGGGATAGAGCTATTCCACCCGAGGTTATATAATGTTAGGTGAAAGACGAGGCTTGTCGAGGCTCTGATATTAAATTTAAAATAAACCAGAGGGTGGACTAACGCTATCCCACATGAATACATAATGAACGATCAAAATTCCCCCTATTGCTTAATGCCAAAATGCTATGTTTTACGAAATAATGTTTTACACAATTAATTTCATTTTATACAAAAATAGACATCACCACTAAAAAATACAAAATGTTGAAGACTTCAGCAATTATAAATTAAGTTTTGTTTACGTTATTAGACAGTGTATGATATAATTTAAAATCACTTGACGTCATACTTGGTTGAGTCAGTCTTTGTGGCGAATGTTATAACATCATTGTCTGTATATTCAAAACACATTTTCAGTACACGTTTTGGTTCAAGTTGTTTATTAACACAGACTTCAAATAAGTAAATAGTTACTGTAACATTATTGTGCGTTTATACTTTGATATTTGTTGGCAATAGATACAGGCAAAAACAATAATTTTGACTGATGACTGATTGACTGCATTAGTTGTAGGTGCCTTGTCCACTGAAGGTTTAGACACACCCGCTTTGGATACGGTCCGCCAGCAAAGGTCGGGACCCAATGCGTATCCGTAAAACGTTTCGGTGAAATTATGCGACATGTTGCGATTTATGTTGACCATCATAATTATTCTCTAAAACTTGTCTTCCGACCATTAGCTGAACATATTCAATAAACAGCGATCTTCCAGTGATTTGAATAGCTACATGTAGTAAAAGTAGAATAATATTGTTCATATCTGCGTTATAATTAGTTTAAACATGTTATGAAGCAATTGAATGTTTAGATTCAAATGGTTTCTATCTTTAGTGTGCCTGTTCTCGAGCGCTTCTTGTTATCGTTATAGTTATGTACATGTGTTTCGTTAATATGCACCATGTTGGAAAGTATATACATGTAATAAACTTAGTAGACCATTTCATGCTATTTTGTCGAATATTATGGTGTCATATCAACGTGATGTGTGTAAATAATATTTCCCCACATCACTCGTTGACACAAAAATAATATTAATTTGACAATAAGCATAACATGGTATCTATAAAACAGTTATACCATATACATGTATATTAAAAAAAACATGAACTCAGTATCTCGTTAACAAGCATCTGAAAATTACTATCATCATTACCATACATATTAAAATTATTTCAATATCATATTACAATTTATATAAATATTAATTCTGTATCATATTACAATATAATTATATGGACATTATTTCAGTATCATATTACAATTCTTATGCACATTTTTTTCGTATCATATTGCCATACATATTAACATTAATCCAATATCGAGCTGGACGTAGTCTAGAGGTAGAGTGACTGCCTGTGGCGGGATGGGCTATTTTCCGTTCCAGTCTGTGATACACGACTGGTTTATCAAATTCCGTATTGTGTGCTATCCTGTCTGTGGAATAGTGCACATAAAAGACCACCTTGCTGTTTTTCGGTTAAAGTAGTTCATGTAGAGGCGACAGCGGGTTTCTTCTGAGACCATGTGTCAAAATAACCATGCGTCTGACGTCCAATAACCGCTGATTTATAATGTGCGGTTCCAGTGGCGTCGTTAAACAAACAAACTTTATCTTTATCTTTAGGTCAATATCGTATTACCATACATTTTAACATTAATTCTGTATCATATTATAAAATGTACAATACATATGCCGAAAAACAGCAAGGGGTCTTTTATGTGTACTATCCCATTAACAGTACAGCAGATGATACGGAATTTGAGAAACCAGTAATGTATCACTAGCTGGAACGGAAAATAGCCCATAAACTGTTTTTTTTTTGCTGTGGAGGATCGATCCCTCGACCTATCCCGCCACAGGCAGACATTCTATACTACTTTCAGGACAAATGGAACTCGTGGAGAATTGCAGGCAGTTGGTTTCCGTCTATTTCGTGCATGCGAGGACGCCATTCCGCGACGAATGGGCAAACTCCTATTGGCAATCTCAATCAAATTCTGTCGGCCAATATTTGCGTGCATATTTTTATATTTATCATTTATATTCAATAAATAATAAAACATAAGTGTATTGTGATGAACAACGCGGAGGCGTGCCGGTGTAATAGGAATAGAAGTTCGTAGGAATATAGGTCCGACACACTGTACAGTGCTATAGGACCTACATACCTAGGAAACCTATAGTCCAAACCAGACTTTTATAAAACACATAGTTTTATTGCGCTTTTTCTTACATTAACACTAGGACTTGTAGGTAATAACTATAGTTTTGTGAATTAGACTATTTGTTTCATTCCGTAAAGATATATTTGATTATTTAATCCATTTTGTTATGATATAACCGGACTTGCGTTCCTTTTACACTTGCTCCAACCCAGAGCGAGTGTTTCGCAAGACTCAATGGGTAGGTGTATTTCTACTTACA
>JAUTCZ010047515.1:0-11695 GCA_032273805.1 Melanodrymia brightae | reverse complement strand
TTTAACAAAGGCCGTGGTATGTGCTAACCTGTCTGTGGGAAAGTGCATATGAACGATCCCTTGCTACTTATCAATTTCAAGTAGTGGGTTTCCTCTCTCATACTAACACTAAAACTTCTGTCATGGGCAGACAGCTGAGGCGGCTGGACTGCGTGACCATGACAGACCTTAATTGGATATAAGCACGTAAATAGGTTATAACTAACTAACTAATTATTGACACTGACGTTTAAACGTTTCACCAAGTCAATCCATCTCGGAGGCAGACGTAGCTCAGCGCAAGCGGGTCCGCCTGAGGTTCGGTAGGTCCAAGGATCGATCCTTCTTGGGAGGAGGGGAGACCCGTTTGGCTATTGTCTGTTCCAACCAGTGATCCACGTATGCTATCCTGTCGGTGGGGAAGGGAACATAAAAGATCCCTTGCTGTTATTCGAAGAAGAGTAGCCCATGTGGCGGCAGCAGGTTTCCTCTGTAACCAAGAGTCGATATAACTGTACGTTGGACAGAAACTTTATCGTTATCCTATATGTCACAAACATTGGTAACCTCCATAAATAATTCTGGCTGGAATGGGATAAAATTAACGGCAACACTAGTCTTGATCCTGATACTATATTCAGGCCTCTGCCCAGGATTATTTTAAGGCGCTTACATTTTCAAAATTCAGCAATAATATTACAATTTTGTGTAAAATCCATGAGTACAAATCTGATAAATGGCTCTGGGGAAACCTCTGAAATTAGTGTATTATCATAATTGGTTAAATGACGGTTTGTTGTTACGTGATGCTCCACATTTCCGATCCCGGTGTCGTGCACGATATAATGAACCAGACGATGTCTATTAGTTATTCATATTCCCTTGCTTAATCGGACATTGCCAGACTCGGGCCTTATCGCAAAATTGAATTATTTCGTAACTAAACACCACAAGTATGGCAGTGATCATAAACATTTACGTTTGTAGATATTCCCCATACACTGGAAGAGATTAGTTATTGAATGGTTCCCACACGGTAAAACACGTCCATCAATCATAGAAAGTATCGCTAGGAAGACAGCCATGACCATCAATACTCGTTGTCGCTTTGTGGAATCTAATCTTCGGACTAATTTGATAGATCGTCTGGGGGTAGTAGTTATATTATTTATAATATATAATATATAATGTACGTTATAGTTTTTGGTATTTCTTTTGAACACGTGATTTTCCTTTTTCTGGATAGGTTCACCGGAGCCAGGTAAAAAGTGGGAGTTTTCACGAAATAAGAAATAATTATACACAGTTCAAACAAGCCTTGCCCTTTTCATAATAATTCATCTCCCACAAACATGAAACAACATTCCCTATTATTTTGTCTTTTATCAGAATTCACCAGAATTAAATGCCGTTGGGCGTCATGCATTTGCTATTATCATCATTAGAGGGATATATCCCATTTAAAAACCAATTTTATTGTCTTGTCTTTTGATGTGTTCGTAGGAAACAGGACATTGTCCTTGACAGGGAAAACCTGGTATTGATGTGCATAGGTGTCAAACAAAGGACATGTTCTTTGGAAAACAAAAACAGATAATTATCTCTATTTGACCACCCTATATCGTGTTAACGCCATGCTTTGTGCACGTGTCTTCGGTCAAATCTAGTTCAGGCGTGACCACTCACGATGAAGTAGAGCGAGTTGTACGAAACTAAATGTTATGTTAACGTAAGAGGACATTGTCCTTGTTTATTTACATAATTGTGTACGTTTAGTATATTATTGTTATAAATATCAACAGAAATTTCAAAATGGAATTTTAGTATGTAAAATTGCTCGGCCTACGTCCTACGAATAGATCGCCAAAACACGCAGCTAAATAGTTCTAACACTACTCAGGTCACTGTTGTTATCTGGTATAACGTGTAATATTATTGGGTTGGTAAAACCATTCCAGCCACTGACAAGAACGTTACTAAAATATGAAGTAAAAAATGGCAAACATATTCTTTATTTTCAGCGTTACATCGACGTTTTGAAAAGCGTTTCACAATAAAACGTGTGGAGTAATAAATAGAATATAAAACTCGCTACCATATATAATCAATTTTAAGACCGTCGTGAAATAATTTACATTTTAGTCACTCGCTAAAGCTTGACACCTAAACTTAATAATACCTGTTATTATAGCTCGTTTAAATCCTCTATTTAGTTTAAATGCCAAAGTGTATAAACTTCTGTTTTCATTTTTTTTATCCCATGTTGTGCGAGTCGACGTCAAACATTCATAGTTATACCATATCTAGGTCACATGCAAATTAAGTTTTCTATTAATTGCGGTTGTAGCGATATCTGTTTTGTACAGTATTTCAATAGCAAAAAAATCCGACCTGATGTTTTGAACTATGTTCAGTCGAAGGTATCCACTTCTAGCTAAAGAATATTATTTCAATTAATAAAATGTCGAAACGTCAATGAAACAGCGACAATAAAACACATGAACCTATTATTAAAAGACGGGTTTTTTCCTTCTAATTTGCTGTATATCAATTTATCATATGGATAGAACTGTGAGAGATCATTTTCTCATTTATTTGATGTTGATTGTTTAAGACAGTTGTCTAGACAACTATCCGTGATCAATTCTAAATTACATTACTTCCCAACTATAATAGAAGAAGAACAGTGGAACAGCAGGAAGATTTAATAGACAATAAGTGTACAGAAGTATCGCATATTAGAATATTAAACAGACTGAAATATTTATAGATTTTTCCAATGTAATTACGTAAGCGAAAATGAGATATTCGCGAAAATAGCGAACACAAGACTAGAGAAAGCACAGAAACGTAACCTTGTACCTTTTGACAATCTGTTGTTTTAAAGACAACGTTTGTTTGTTTTGTCGACACCACTGGAACGCATTGATTATTAATAAGCAGTTATTGAATGTCAAACACATAGCTATATCGACACTTGATCACAGAGGAAATCCGCTGCCGCAACATACTTACCGAATAGCAGCAAGGGATATTTTATGTGCACTTTCCCACATACAGGATAGCACACACCACGACCTTTGATGAACCACTAGTGGATCACTGATAGTAATGGGAAATAACCCGCGTCCACTGAGGAAGATCGAACAATCAACATGTCGAACCTCAGGCGGACGGTGTTTCGCTGGGCTACGACCCACACCCCTAGAATAACATAATACAAAGAGATACTATGTACCATGCTTCTGTTTAGTGTTATTGAACAACATGCTTTATATTTATATTCTGGCAAATGGTAATTGATTTTGTGTTGTGCAAACTTAATGGAAATTGATTTTGTGTTGTGCAACCTCAATGATGTATCTGTCATCTTTTTAATTGATCTAAACAAAACATAGTCTCATGCTTTAATGCACTTGATTACAACTTCCGGTTATGTGACATTGATCATTATGTGTCATACATCTGTGATAATATACTAAACTGCACAAGAAACAGTTATTGGTAAAATAGGCACAAGACAATAATTGAATCATCTTTCCACGTAATGAATTGTGTTAGATGTTTTAAGTTAGTAGATCACATATCCAATTCGTTTGTAGTAGCTTAATATAGTCCTTGGACGTTTGTCTACAATAATTTGGAACAAGACAAATTTTAGGCAAAAGTACACATTAAAGGGACAATCCCGACTTTTAAGACTAGTGCGCGTCTTATGCCATTTGTAACATATTATTCGTCTTAATAGAGCATTTTCATTACTAAAATTAACATTTACTTTCATTTTATTGGTTACAATATCAATATATGTATATCCTATGCGTTTCTAGTAACTCAATACGGTCCTTGCACACTTTTGCCTGCAATAATTTTGTACGCACTAAATTATTTTAGACAAAAGGACACAGTAAGCTACTATAACAATTTGGATGTCCAGAAACACATAGGATATACACATAATATTATTGGTATTGTAAGTAATAATATGTAAGTAAATGTTAATTTTAATAATAAGAAATGCCATATTAGCCAGCAATAGGTTACAACTGCTATAAGATGCTCTCATAGGGCCTACGGTGGCACTCGTCTTCAAACTCAGCTGTCCCTTTAAAATATGTTTCTGTAATGAGAAATCTACGAATAAAGAACCTGGAGGCGTTTATATCATATATGATATCTGTTATCATCTTTCCATCAGCTGAGCAGGTGTCGGCATAACACACACCACGAGTACACATCAGTATAATTATGCATATATACATACATCCATACATAATTATAATAATAATAAAAACGTATCCGCTTGTGCTTTTCAACTATACATCTCACGTCTTGCTAACCTAATTTACTGCTATATAAATCGTGATCAGACTAGACGGCATAAACAACTTATAATCTTGATTGGTCTACAGACTTTTTTTCAAGCTTGTCACCAAGGAACCTGACAGTTCTAAGCATGACGTCATAACGTTGGCGCAACTGTTACGACGTCATGCCTTTGAATAAAACATTTCCATTTTATTTCTGTTAATAATCATCCTAATTAAACAAAATGATAATGAATGATAAAAAGAATACCCCCCACCCCCACCCCTCGTGTCTTGTGATATAATGTATCAGCTCTCGTTGAGGCTCGGATTTTATACTGTTATCAACTAGTACTGATAAATAGAATAATACACGAGTGGCCATTAGAGATCACTGATCTTATAACGATTTGTAATCACGAGTTATAAGATCCTAACGGACACGAGTGTAGTATTCTATTTCTTACAATCCCAGAAACAAAAACACAATTTAAACAAAGAAATTAACTTCTGCAACTTTACATTCTGTGGAAAGTTGTTAAACGCGTCGCTTGACGTCAAACGAAATGTTACGTCACCCCGCGTTAAAATGTATGATGTCATAAGCAGACACTCGGTGAAAAGAGCAGGTCACTCAGGTCGTTACCATGGCGCAGCTAATCCTACGTCTGAAATGTTGTTCTCTAATGCCTATTACAGATGACCCGTGTGAGACCATAAAATTATATCACACGGGTTCAATTCAAACAGGTGTGTAAGAAATTATGATATCACAAGGCACTTAGCGGGTATCCTCTATATAACATGTTCAGAGCAAAAAGTTTAGCGGTACTAGTAAGCATATTAATTTTTTGTCCTTATTCGACTGTACAGGTGTGACCGACGCGTAACATTAGATAATGTTTGTTTGCCAGATCATTCTTTGTTGAATAATTCATGGAATAGTTCATTTAAATCTTTGTCCTGGTTCTCTATACAGCATACATATCGGGATCTAGTTTATAACAAGGCGCCTTAGGAAATGTATGCCTTTCTTTTATATAAAGTTGGTGTTTTGCATAATGTCATGAGGAAACAGAGCTCCGAGAAAATGGAAATCATTTTATATAATGGTATAATTTTTTTAGGGCAAGACTTAGGGGAAACACGTAAACAGATATTGCAAAATTGTGGTTAAACGTGGAATAATTTCTGTTGATGAGGAGATAAAAGAAATAGATAGGTCTGTTAGTTCAGGTGATTATATTCATCGTGGGAAAATACTGGTATCGTTAAAACGTAACTTGAGAGAGAAAGGGAAAAAGAAAAAGCTTGAGTTGGAAAAAAAGTTAAAATTAATAGAGATGGAAAAATAAATTATTATAATAGGAAGATAGGGAAATGGAAATGTCTACTTAGAAAACAAATGCAGAGAAAAATCGAATTATAGGGACAAAAATGCGAGTAAGATAGTATTTACAAATGGTACCATACTTTCAAAAAACTTCGGTTGATGAATGTTTAAGTCTACTAGAAAATTATTGCAGCAAAGCAGAATATCTCAAACATAAACTGTCATTATTAACACAGAGTGAACACGGAAAGCACAACGTATATTTGCCACACTATCGGCGGAAGCTATCTATATGATTAGCTATATGGCAGGATTAACTAAAAGTAAATGAGACACTATAGAGAGTAAAGGATGTAGTAAAGCCCCCAGAGAATGGATTTTCTCAATTAAAAGTGAGTGAAAAAGCGTTGCAAACGTCGTCACTTAATGATTTTAGCAGTAAAGAGCTAACAAAGTAGCCGGAAACATGCGCTGTTGATGTGACTTGACCTGAGGCTGTGTCTGTAACCAAAGCTACTAACGTACATAAATCCAAAATAGAAATTATATTATACACGTTAAAACTGCTCAACCAAAGGTCAGATATTAAAGGTACAAACATTTTATGGGCTATTTTCCGTTCCAGCCAGTGGTACACGACTAGTTTATCAAATTCCGTGGTGTGTTCTATCCTGTCTATGGAATAGTGCACATAAAAGACCCCTTGCTGTTTTTCGGTAAGAGTAACCAATAAAGCAGCGACAGCGTGTTTCCTCTGAAACCATGTGTCAATATAACCATGCGTCTGAAGTCCAATAACCGCTGATTTATTATAATCGATGTGTTTCTAGTGGCGCCGTTAAATAAAACAAACTTTACTTTACTATAAAGGTACAGTCCTGAGTTTTAAAACGAATGCCACCGTACTTATGCCTCCAATGTTATTTGTAACATTTTTTCTGGCTCTTGGAGCATTCTTATTTATTGAAGACGAGTGCTACCGTACGTGCGTTTGTGCAAATTGTAACATATTTCTGGCTAATAGAGCATTTCATATCATTAAAATTAACATTTTAGTTACATATTATTACTTACAATATCAATATGTGTATATCCTATGTGTATCTGGACATCGAAATTGTTATACTAACTTAATGACTGTCCTTTTGTCTAAAATCATTTAGTACGTACTAAAATGTATTGCAAGCAAAAGTCCAAGGATCGTATTAAGCTACTACAAACGCATTGGATATACATATTTATTGATATTGTAAGCAATAAAACGAAAGTAAATGTTAATTTTAGTAATAAAAATGCTGTATTATCCAGAAATATGTTACAAATAGCATTAGATACATAAGTACTTATGTATCTAATGCTATTTGTAACATATATAAATAGAGGATATTATATGAGTGATCCTACCGGCCTCCGTGGTGTAGTGGTTAACGCGTCGGACTACAGGCTGGTATGAACAGTGTTCGAATCCTAATCGTGGATCACTTTCCGAATCTGAGGGAAAGTGCATATGAAAGATCCCTTGCTGCTTATCAATTTGGAGTAGCGTGTTTTCTCTCTAATACTAAAACTAACTTCTGTCGTCGGCAGACAGTCGAGGAAGCTGGACCGTGTGAACCTTAATAAGTTATAACTAACTGAGTGACCATGACAGTCGATGTTTACGACACGAGTGCCAAAATTATCAGATTTCCCGAGCGAGAGTGACCGCCAATCAGAAAGAGATGTACTCTTATGACAACCAATTAGAAAGAGAGGTACTCGTATGACAGCCAGCCGTTAAACAAAATTTGCCAAGAGGACTAACGATAAATATGAACCTTGTTAAGCAGCGCCTCGTAGGTAATAATTCTGAATATTACAGCATTTTACAAATAGCATTAGGAGACACAACAAACATTAAACTAGCGTTATTATAAAAGATGTTACATACTTTTCTCATTTTATATCCTTTTTTATGATGTCATTAATTAAACATTGTTTAATGTGAAAACCGCATACATAATTATATCACAAATACACGAACAACACAGACACGATACAGACGGAGCAGGAAGGATGAGGTTGTCTTGTGCCGTTTTCTCATTAGTTATACGTGGGGGCGGGACGTAGTCTAGAGGTAGGGTATCTGCCTGTGGCGGGATGGGTCGAAGGATCGATCCTGCACAGCGCAAAACATTTTATCGGCTGTTTTCCGTTCCAGCCAGTGATACACGACTGGTTTATCAAATTCCCATGGGATAGCACACACCACGGAATTTGATAAACCAGTCGTGCACCACTGGCTAAAACCAGATGATGACTTCATTTAATGTTCCGATATTTACAATTCACTTTTATATTATGTTTTATTTGTAGCGATTACTTTTTAGTTGAGGATATAATTATAATGAATGATTTGTATGTAACCTTTCTTTTTTTTGTTCTGTATAAAGAGAACATAAAACGTGTTAAATGTTCGATGTACGCACGCCATGACAATCAAATTAAATATAATTGAACAATATGATTTTGTGTTCGCATTATAAATCAATAAATATCCCGCTTTGCCAAAGCAGTGCTCTATAGTTGCATACGTATCTCTTTAATCTTAAACACAACTTTATGTCTTTGTTTTGACACTGATTCCTCTTTGAAGTAAAATGGCCTGCTGATTTTCATTAACACGCGTTGGACGTATTTAAAATTACTCGTGAGGGTTTCAACGATTTTCAACAGGCAGTTAATTAAGCATTATTGTCAATATTATAATAGCGTACTTATATTAATTCATGGTGAATTTATGTACCTTTTTTTAACGAAACTAAGAAAATTGTTTCACTTGGAAGCATAGTTTAATAACAAGTAACATTAAAGGGACAGTCCCGACTTTTAAGACGAGTGCCACCGTACGTCTTCTTGTGCCATTTGTAAAATATTTCTAATAGAGCATTTCTTACTATTAAAATTAACATTTACTAACATATTAATACTTATACACTCGTCTTCAAACTCGAGACTGAACCTTTAATATAAAGTCTAACTAGCCCTCATTTGAGCAAATAAATGTCATTCGTTTACCTGCTAAAACTATTATAATTTGCAATCGTTTTCTGAAAAGAAAATGGGTTGTGGTTGTGACTAATATATACTTCGTGGAACAATACGTTAAAGTATATACTTCAGGTAAAGTAACAAATTATGAAAACTATAACCATCATTATCGACGTAATTTCTCGCTTAAACAATGCGATTGCTTAAAGATAACAATAGACTTAAGAAGACATCGGATTATGTCGGCCAACTAACGCTAAGGTGACGTAGAGAGGCGTCAAGTATAATACTGCATGGCGCGAGTCGATCTTGGTAACTGTGTTTGAATATAGATCTTCTTTTTTCGACACAATAATGACATTCAAGTGTTATTAATTACACTTAAACTGGTTTATCTGATTAGTTTGTATGCGTGTTGTGAGACCGCAATTTCTTTTCAATATTATGAAGTAGGAATTTTTTGTTTTTTTAACCACTCTCAATTTACATTTTCTCTAATTTTAGCACACTCGGTGTGGAAGTTGATTAGATAACCGTAAAGTACCACGAATATGACTTCCCCCACTCGCTTACACCACGTTTTAGTGACAACCCCCGCCTCAGAGGGTGGTGAGGAAAGTACATACAGTGAAACCCCTCTAAACCGGAATTCCCTCTAAACCGAACATATTTCGAAGTCCCAAACAGCGTTATGTGCTGTATGTAAACCGAACACCCCTCTAAACCGAACATTTTACTCGGTCCCAATTGTGTTCGGTTTAGAGGGGTTTCACGTTTGACAATGTTCGTCTTCCTGCCATCTTCCTTAACGTATGCGCCAAACGAGAGGAAGTTGTTGAAGCCAATAAAATAACCAGACAATGAATTTGACCCTACATTGGCCGGTAAACGTGATCTTGAAGTTTTCCCGAAACCTCCCGAGGATTCTGCTAAGCAACTTCCACACTGAGTGCCCTAACCTTCTGTCGTGAGGAAACTTTCCACACAGTGAGGACGTTGCTGGGCAAAGTGACACGAATATCACTTTCAAAGTGTTATTCGTGTCACTTGGGTTAGCAACTTCCTCACTGTGTGCCCTGGGTGAGGAATTATTCGAGCAAAGTGACACACATAATTTTCCTTAAGCCGTGCACAAATTGAATATCTGCAAATCCGTCGTATGATAAAAATCGTTCGACGAAATCACATTAAACAGCGGACGTCACAGTAATATGAGATGCCTAACGATCCTATTTTTGTCGTACAACGGAATCGGGTTCTTGGTGATATCTTACCGGGAACAAGATTCATTTTGTCAGGCTGATTTTGCATGTCTATGACGTTCAAAAGGTTTACTTTTGCTATTTTAGAAGAAGCAAAATTAATTTAAACAAAATTGGTTTTGACAAGGACCAGAATATCCTTCTTGTGCGGGAAAAAAATCGCAGAGATATGAGCACTCGTCGGAAACGACAAATGCCCCAATAGCTTCCGATTTATCGGCTCCAATATCCGACATTTATCCTATGACCGAACCGCAGAAACATGCTCATGGTTTAACTCGTTTGCGCAACATTTTACTGAAAAGGCCGCCTCAAGGTTTAATGAGAAAAGCTCCTATATCGCCTCTCAAGCAACTTAGCGTATGCGTCATACGTGAATAAGTTGTTTAAGTCAATTCAACAGTAGCCAATAGGTTATTGCAAATATAATGGGTGCGATCTCAAATTGGCCTGAAAAGGTTATCTTCAAGTATTCCGCAACGGGGGACTTTGCTGATTAACGCCATCATTGTGTGTGCTAAAAGTTTGCAGTGAAGAAAATATTAAAGTAACTCGCGTCATTTTGATCACCAACTTCCTCATCGTGTGCGCTGGACTTCAGATACCATCGACTATCAATGTAATTTTTAGTTGCTGGTAATTCATCCTCAAGAGCTGGAGAAATCTGAATGTCAGTCCTTCATATCGTTTAATACACCCAAACAGAGCTGACGTAATCTGAATGTCAGTCCTTCATATCGTTTAATACACCCAAACAGAGCTGGAGTAATCTGAATGTCAGACATTCCTATCGTTTAATACACCCAAACAGAGCTGGAGTAATCTGAATGTCAGTCCTTCCTATCGTTTAATACACCCAAACAGAGCTGGAGTAATCTGAATGTCAGTCCTTCATATCGTTTAATACACCCAAACAGAGCTTGCGAATTAGCGTGTGTACTCATATCCGATGTAAATTATAGCGTAAAAAGCCAGATAGACTTAGGTACCGGTACTTGAAACTTTATTATAATACAGTGGAACCTCGTTAGTCCGGACAGTACCGTAATTGAAAAAAATCGTCCGGATTATTGAATCGTACGTGATGAGTAACCTCCCTTGATTCACAAACAAAATAGAAACGAAAACAAAATAAAATAAACCTTATTTTTTTATCGGAATTATACCCAGGCCGTTACAGGACGGCATATGGGGGGAGTTTGGCAATATCAATACATACAATTAAATTGACAAGATGATAACAGGAGCTCTTCTAACCATATAATTATACCTAGGTAGTGAAACAATAATAATACTTATATAATAATAATAATAAAAATATGCAAACATACTACAGCATAATTATGTATTCTTAACCGGCATCATACAAAGGCGAACAACAACACTTATAACAACGTATTTACAAAGGAAGTACCGCGAATACATTGTTGCAACCATAATATTATGTGTAATGAATAGAGATTATTATACGAGCGGGTGTGTCATACTGATTTTACGAAACGAGTGTTAGGATTCTTGTATTGCCCAAGCGAGAGCAAGGGTAATACATTAAGCATGGCACGAGTTTCGTAAAATCAGTATGACACACACGCGAGTGTAATAATTTCTTTATTACACTCCAGTGTAAGATATAGCTAATGTCTTAACACTTAATCGATATCTAACTAGTTTAATATCGGCACGCGCAACGAGGGCGTGGTTAGAGGTGGATCTTAAAAATGTGAACGCGAGTCATGTGACAGTCGAAATGGCAAACGTCAAAATCTTACTTCCCTACACAACGT
>JAUTCZ010047504.1:0-11697 GCA_032273805.1 Melanodrymia brightae | reverse complement strand
CAATAAGTTGTGTTGTTTATTAATTATTAGTTGCCAAAGTCGTGATATACTTTCTTTTGATCGTCAGTATATATATATAATACACACACACACACACACGCACGTATATATACATGTATATATATTATAATAATTCACTAAAACGTTTGCGATTAGAGTAACCAATATATTGTCTGTATAGAGGATACTTTGACTGAATAGTCCATTGAAGCGATACCGAACTGAGAGCTTCCTGGTCCCCTGATCTCAGACGCTTTGTATCGCATCAAAACACAATAATATAGTATTTCCATGTAATAAATACATCGATAAAATCAATATAACTCACAACAGCAAGCAATATTGGACTTGTCTAAATATGGAACCCAAACTAATCAATGTATGTAGTTTTATGTAAATTGTCAACAGTGATCCACCATATTTTTCACATGGATTTGTCATTTGCATTAGTATTGAATTACTTATGCATATATTATTAATTTCATTAGTTTGGATTAATGAGCATCGGTCGCGCATTACCTGGTCAATATATTATTTTGATGAATCACTTTTTATCTGGCTTAATGTTACAGTACATCAGAGTAACACATTTAGCTACACATTAATTTATACATTTGTAAAGTAGTTTGGAAATTAGGATCGTTTTTATGTCAGCTTATCTTTGTATAAAGCTGACGGAAAAAGAAGCACTTTCTATACAATGAATATTGTCTATAGAGGCATTTGAAACATGGCACTTTCAGTCTTTTAAACATCTCCTTGATACGAGTGTAGACATGCATGCTGTCATCGGGTTGTTGGCAGACGGGCTCTGGTCCTGCCGGTAAAGCTATTTGAGACAAAGTGGTGGACAATGTCTAACTTCTGACACCAGGCAGAACAAGAAATCGAGATTAGGTTAAAAGCTCAGTGAGACTGCAATATGGCTTCCAATAACCGGTTTGAAAACTCCCTGGACTTCATAATGGAGGTGACAACCACCACACTCAGCATGTACCAAACTGTCTTTTCGTGAAAATGACCACGCATCTTCTCTTGCAACAGATTTCGAAACAAGTTTCGTGTTGGCCACATCGGAGCGTTTAGTAGTTAGCGACAACTGGACTCCGTGCAATACCATTGCAATCAGAACTGGAGTAGGGAAGGCATATTAGACAAAATCTTCCTACCGAATGGACAATGTTGATAAGTGAGCTGCTTGGTCGGGAAAAGGTGACACATACACCTGAACTTGACCGTTGATATCAGTTACATATAAAAACTACCACTCCATCTTATCGAAGCACAAGCTGAATTAATATAATATATAATACTTATCAAATTAGAGAGTGTGCTAAAATAGAAATAAAGAAAGATGAAGTAACACATCTTAATAGATTGACTAGTATATCTTGCACACGAACAAGATCGAGTGTGCAAGATAAAAAAAAAGTGACTGCCCATGTTGGTAAACATTTGTAATCCTTTGTCTGGACGAAACAAGCTTGTCTACTCACCTCCCCCAACCCCGACAACATGGTGGTAATATCTTTATTAGTACATGGTGGTGTAACAGAAAATTAATCATCCCATGGTCAAACAATAACAAAATATTCAGACTTCAACAAACACGATAATACAATGCAATGAGAGAATAGCATCTGCTAGTACTAGATACAGTAAAACACAGGTTATCAGGTATTTATGTTAAAATGTCTTGTATGAGTTTAACAAGTAATTCAATGGTCCTGTTCTTGATCGAAGACTATTGCTAACAATCAGCTCTCTCGGGTACACTATAGAGATTACGTAAAAAAACTATAATTTTTGTTTCCTCTGAAACCACCATAACAGTTAATAAAATGTATATATTCCCCAAGTTTTTGAGATTAAGAGAATACTCAACAAGATATGAGGCAATAAAGTTTATCTTGCACAAGTGAATTTTAGCTTTCAATTTATCAGCCTTTTACATGTGAAGGATATCCATTCACAGGTGCATGCTAAACAGTATTGTTAAATATTTATTACCTACCCCAGTATTATACAAACGCCTATCATTCGCCATCTTGTTATGCACCTGGGCAAGATCTGTTTTCAAAATTGAAAAATATTGCATCTTATCATCTACAGTATGTCCATATGGATATGACAATAAAAACTTTACATACTTTCATCACATGTAAACAGTATACTACCTTCCCTCATAAAGGCCATTGCCCAGACAGGCAAGTTTGAAATTTAAAGTGGATAGAAACACGAGAAAGACAGTTAGTAAGCAAAAAAACAAAACAACTCATATTTTGTTCACCATTTAATACTTTGACATTAAAGATTAATTAAGGAGTCTTGACAATTGTGCATTCGTGATAGAGGCCCATAAAAGTATGAAAAATTAACTTTGTGATAACCATTTATTAATTAAATATTTTTACCTAAATTTCAGTGTATAAAAATCATCTATTATTACAGTAAATAGAAAAAACAACTAAAAATCAATAATTACAGCTTGTCTCAATTTTACAAACCCAAATTGTACCATAAACATGTTTTAAAATAAATCCCATTTAATGACATTAATTTTGAAAATGAACATCAGAAGTCAAACTACTAACAATAACACCAATTAGTCAAACTTAATATATTACCTTATTAAAGTTTTTTTGGGGTTTTTAAAAAAAAAACTTTATTGACAGCTATATAATTCATCTGCAAAGGTGTCCTTTGCACATATAAAAATGTCACTTTTTGCAAACTTCATATTCTTTACAAAATATCTTCATTCTATAAAACATCTTCATATTCTTTATTCCACTGGAATATTTAGTTTGTACAATAGTTTTATCTCAATCTTTTATTATTAAAACTGTAGATTATTTTACTTGCATTTTTTGTAAATCTAGTCTTCTCATACCTTCTTCTCTAATCAAATGTTATATGTTGTAATGTTATCATTATTTCCTATAGGAGTGTACACAAGTTGGATTATTTGAGCTTCAACCTTTTGTATATTAATGCAATTAAATTGATTTACCATCTTACAAATTTGATTCACTGACGTCATAACAATTTCGTTTTAATGCAAATTTGAACAATTCAGTAAGTGACAACACTAACTTATCAGAAAACCGGAGCTAATTTTACAAAACATCGTAAGTCTAGTTGTGGACGTAAACTTAAGTAGGGAAGTTTCGATTGTCTACATTTACTGATACGACTATGGTTAGTACCTTTGAGTTCATAGGTTTTTACGTATTCATGGCATTTTACCCGCGGACACTTACGTTTAGTTATATTTTGAGAAACACTTTTATTGAGATCTTTACGTTTACGTTTGCAACTAATTGTAAATGTTTTGTGAAACAAGCTCATAATCACAACTTTTTTAATTTTGCCACTTTACCCAGTAAACAAAATTTTCATAAAAAGGCATGACATGTATTGTTAACTTCATGCTTAAAACAAAATAAATTGTTCTATATCACAGACACTTTCATAAAAATACTTGACAATAAGTTGACATCAAATATAACATATCTAAGAACATTACAATTTACAGTCATATTTTGATGGCGTATTCATATCTGAAAGACAACATAAACTTGCTTATAATGTTTACACGTAATATATATATACACACGTTATGTATAATATAACATTGTGCACACAACTCATTATATGTACCAAAAACTTAATATAAATATTTTGGGCAAATAATGTTTAATAAGATTTGTTCTCACAATTAACTCATTAATTTACGAATAGCCTAATAAAAAAGACAACAGTAATCTTAACTACACACAGGTTGGCTATGACATATTTATGTGCTTATATCCAATTAAAGTTTAAGCTCACTAATCCCGCACAAGCAGTCCAGCTGCCTCAACTGCCCAAATAGGATAGAAGTTAGCGTTAGTATGAGAGAGGAAACTAGCTACTTAAGGGATCTTTTATATGCACTTTCTCTCAGAGGACAGTACATACCATGGCCTGTTACACCAGTTATGGGTACGATGCGTACGAGGTAGTAATCCTACCAATTGAGCCTTGTGGAGCACTCACTCTGGGTTCGAGCTGGTATTGGGATTAAAAATCCTATATGCTATAGGATTTGTACCCTGTATCTACAAGTCTTAGGCCTGAAGCGTTCACCACTGCGATACAGAGGCTGGTTCTTGGTATAAAGTGAAGTATTTAATGAAATAGGTCACACTAACCTATTTTATGTTTGACCTCTTAGTGACATATTCATTGAGATGTACATGTATTGTACATATTAAATTTTGGTATGCTACACATAAATAAAAAAAAACACCAAAAATAGTTGATTATTTATGATTATGGTGGAAGTCCATAGACAAACATATTACTTGTACTCATTCTAAATTTTAACCAAGTCACTGTCAGACAAGATATTGTTATTGAAATAATCAAGTTAAAAAGTGGTACGTCACCTAAAAATGTAAGCATGTTACAATGAAGTCATGTAATTGTGAAAAGTTTCAAATAAACTTACATAATAAAATAAAATAAAATAAAATAAAATAAAATAAAATAACAAAAATCCCCTTAATTAAACATGAAGGGTGATGCTGCAGCAGTGTTCATGATACATGTTATGCCAACACCAGGAATATTCATGTTCACAGAGAGATACATATCTTATCACTTACATTTGTTAAAATACACACATGATTCTGACTTAAATATCTAACATCAATACCAATATATGCTTACAATCTGCACAAACGCTTTGCATAGAACACAAACTACAGTGAAAAATAATTATGTCATAAAAATAATCAAACAGAAGATTGCATATATTCTCAAAATCCACAAAATAAGTATGATTTTCATAAAATATGTAATATATGTACATTTTGCAAGTGTCATGTTCCAATTCAATATAAATTTAATATTTACATACAACTACATGTAAATGTACCGGTATATACAATTCAACGGATTTTTCTATATAAATACATGACATATAAACAAGTGATGTTAGAAACTGTCGAAGCATAACCAAATCATTGACAACAAAATTAATAACATTTGATGATAAAACACATTAAAATTTTACAAAATGAATAAATATAACATTAAACAGGTACATAAAGGATAACAATTATAAATTTACGTCAATGACTGATGTTATTTGATTAAAATTAGTTATTTGAGTAGAATTAGAAAATAGATTTCTAATTTTTATTATTAAGCAATACTAACCAGTTTTACCTACATGGCTAAAGTCAACAAGTGACTTAGCTTCGATGCACCAACTGTGTACCACAGCAAAGGAATCTATTATTCCCATTTAACACTTTCGCATGAACTTATCCTAGAGGGGTAGGAGGTAATTAGCTGTATTAATATTGATAACAATTAATAATGAAAATTAAAAACAAATGTTTTAATAGTTTCAAGCAACATTACATGTTAACAAAACTGCATTGCTACAACTGGTACATGTTAACACAACTGCATTGCTACAACTGGTACGTGTTAACAAAACTGCATTGCTACAACTGGTACATGTTAACACAACTGCATTGCTACAACTGGTACAAGTTAACAAAACTGCATTGCTACAACTGGTACATGTTAACACAACTGCATTGCTACAACTGGTACATCATGTTAACAAAACTGCATTGCTACAACTGGTACATGTTAACACAACTGCATTGCTACAACTGGTACATTTTAACACAACTGCATTGCTACAACTGGTACATGTGTTTCACAACTTGCTCATATACATCAGAATTATATAGTCTCTGTTGCTGGATCTGGAAATAAAACTATGGACTGTCATGTCAGACAATCTGATTGCACACAACTGATAATGTAGGAGTATGAATAGATTTACAATCCTTTAGTCAGATACGATTTTTCCAATATTAGCAATATTTGGCACTATTGAATCAAGCTTTGAAAATGTAGGCAGACTTTATACGCTGTGTACGTGTGCGATGCAGAAATGCTGATAACTTCAAATCATTGCAATTTATGTCTGTACAACAGACCACATGTGCCAAGTTATTACATGTACATGTAGCCCCAAATACCACTTAAGTTGGCACCAGATCTGATTTTACACCATTTCAACTTGTACAAGGTTGACATTTGTCCAATGGATCATCCAGTCATTTAAATAATTGTGCAATCTCACTGAGCACTGCCTGATGTCATCACCATTTAAGTCTACACATTAAGCATTGTAAATTTGATGCAAGCATGTATTATAAAGTTACCAGTTAGTAAACAATAGAGAAAAAATTATTTGTCGCTGCAGTTAGTAATTCTCTTCATTGTTTCAAACCCCCAGAAAAGATAATGACTAGAGTGCTTTACCCAGTTAAATGTTAATCTTTTTATGACACTGTAGCTATGGCAACAAATACAAAATGTTAATCTTATATTAATTAATTTATCCTCTGTATTCACGAAAACCAAAATATATTTAACTACAAAAAAATTATGGACTGCCAAACATGAGATGCCAAGATGGACACATCAAGCTTAAACATATTGACCTTTAAAATATGTTCAAATGATAAAATGGTTTTGCAAAATTGTTGATATGCAACATGTAACTTGACATATTGAGTGCGAACCAAATAAAATATGAACAGACAAAGTGATAAAAAAAAAAAACAGTTATGCATACTTCAAAAGGAGATAAAATGTATACATAAAAATGGCACATATTGAATGAACTTCTAAATCATTCAGTCACCAAAATATGACCTGCATATTAACTGGAACAAACTACTCTTAAGAAGTTAAATTTTAGAATATATATACATGTCTGAAACTAGTAAACACACATGATACTGCACATAGGCCTATTAATGAAATTAAATTTAATTAAAAACTAGTATTGTTAGTGTTCCTCGCCTTAGATTAGTAGCAAAAACAACAAATCAAGATTATTAGTTCATAGTAGTCGTTTAACGATATGTGGAGTTGGTATATATATGATATACTGTACATACACTTAACTTTTCATACTAAACTGTTACCTTCAGATGGGAAAACTTTAATTTTAGTATAAAATATAAAACATCACCTAGTGAAGTCAGAACACAATTTTAATTAGTTATTTATATTTACCATGCAGGAGTAAACAACACATGGAGAAATGTGTAGATAACTATCAGAAATTGCCGAAACATAACAAACAAAGTAAATTTCAAGGACTGAATATGAAAGCAGTTTATAATGCTTATAAAAAGAGTAAACATTTTAGTCACAAATAGTCAAAGCATTCCACAAATATGACCGTGGCTCATGACACTACTATAAACTGCTATCCACAATGTTTTCAGACACTGATGCTTCGATAGTTGTAGTCTTCTGATAGGGGATGACAAATATACAAGTTAATACTCAGCAGTTTCATATCACAGACATGGACGGAATCAGATAAACACCCATAGTAGTAATCAGATATTGCAACTAATTCATAAAATTGAGATTTAAAAAAAACCAAGTCAGAATCAATTAATGATGCTGTACACATTACTAAAAAAACATGAACCAATGGTTTTCTGCTGTTATGGTAAGTTTAATAATTTGGAAAGTAATGATTAGATAAAAGTTTATTGAGTTGTTAGATATGATATCATGTCGAATATCACATTTAGGGAATTTCTCGATTAACAATCTGGAATGGTTTTATTGGAAAATTATGTATTAGAACGCTTCAGTCTGTCAAAATAATATCATTGGTCCAAGAACATGGTTATTGTATCACAGTCAGCTAGGAATTAACATTGTTAGACAGAAAAAAAAACCATGAAATTGACAGTTGAAATATGCATTCACAGTTCTCATGTAGATTTATGTGTTTTCTGCTAAGGATCATCATATCATGATGATTGCTTTTGGAACATATGTCCTCTCACAATGTGTCTGAATAATGTTCAGTCCGGTGGTGTCAATCTAAAATGAAAGATACAAATGTGTTACAATCAAAAGCTTTAACATAATAATTAGATATATAATGTATACATGGGATTCTAGTCATCCCATGGCAAAACTTTGGCAACTATTTCATCTATATAATAAGAGGTAAGATGAACAATTACAGAATAAAAACCAGATAATGTGTCCATGAATATATGTATATATGTTCCAATTGCTAAACAAACTATTGTTCATGAATACACACATGAAACAGCTTTATGTACGGTATGAATAGTTTAACATGAAGTCATTCATATTGAAGTGCGGAATGTGGTTCTATGTTTCAGCTATGCTGGCACATGAGAACTGATTGGGCCGATTTCTCGTCACCGGTTTAACCTGATCGCCGGATTAAACATGTTTTTATTTATCGAATTGTTCGTTATATGATAGGATAAAAATCCGATTTGCATTCCCGGCCGACTTGAGTTACTTTTACACCAGTTTAAACCTACCGGTCGGTTAAAACCAGCTGTTTAGCCTTGTTTAATCAGAGTTTAAAACGGCGATCAGGTTTAAACCGGTGACAAGAAATCGGCCCTAAGAGTGTTAACTGAATATGGAATATCATGTAATGCTGGTATTATAGAAGTCCATTGGTGATCAGGAACATCTATCCACGTGTCACCTTCACTGGAGTGTCCAGAGGTGCCAGTTTGAGTTAATTTAGTTTAGCGGTGTGCATCAAAATGTAGATATTACATTTAAATCGGTATAATCGAAAAATTTGACCACTGACATAGTGATCTCAAACGCAATCTCTGTACTTGAACCTTTTTGTATTTATTTCCCAACGAATTTGTAATTTAAATTGATCTTGGGAGTAATAAAAACAAAAAGAAGAAATAAAACAAAATAGAGAAGAAAAGGGAGAATAAGATTAGTGATGAATGAAAACGTCTATTTTCTGCCATTGTATCTGTGGATAATAATCATTGGCCATAGCTGTGTTAAAATGAATAACTTTACATACGGTTAAGAAAACCTCCTTTTAGCTGACATAATTTCATATCTAAATCACATGCAATTTACTTTGAATTAATGAAGGTTACGTTCTTAGACTAGTAATTAAAGTGAAATGAAATGTTATCAGATAAAGTAATTTTCCATATTCGTGTAACGGGAATTACTTCAAAGGTCGTAGCTTATCTGTTAAATTTAGATGTTAAATCTTTCAGCTCTTTCATCAGCAATACTATCATTGACTTCAGCGGAATATTGCTTTTACAAAGCAGGTGAAAGCAGAAGCAATTACCATAGCATGCATGCGCGCGCACCCGGGGGCTGTTTTGGTAGGAAGGTTATAAAACAGCCAATCAAAGCTTGGGCAAGTGTGGCCCCTATGGGGCGGGTTGCGCATTCATTCGTCGAGAGGTTGGGTACCAATTAAATACGTGTGGAACCATTATTAGCCCTAATTAGCAATATTGGTCCTTACAAGACTGTAATCAGGTTTGCAGTGTTCCTATGAGCGATCTCCTCTTTCATCGTGGCGTAACACTAAGGGGTGCACAGTATAGAGATCAGGAGGGAATAACTCTTCCGTGACGAGAAGGGTTTTACGACCCCAGAAGAGTCTGACTGAAATCTGCAGGATGGGTAATAAAAGGAACATTAAGCGATTATTTGCGTACTCGATATCTCTGGGTAAGATAGCCTGTACTGACGTAATTTACTTGTCAGAGTCTGTTTGTTAATGACAGAAAAGCCTGATTTCTCTTACGGTATTTACATAAACTTCTTTGTAAAAAGAAATCTCATCAACACAAGCCATCATTAACAAGTCTCAATTTATAATATTGAAAAGACATAGAACTTTATTTTGTAATATCGTTTAATGCAAATTGACATCTGGTAAAGGGGAGGTTCGATGCCATATTTTGTAGAATTTAATTGATATTGCAAAATGTTCCAGTAAGTAAAACTAAATTGAAATAGACAAAACATTTATGTAAAATAAAATTGATATTGAAAAGGTGTACTCTATGTAAAACAAAATTCACATTTAAATGTGTATGTAAAACGTAATTGACATTGAAAATAATGTGTATTTATAACTGTATGTAAATTAAATTAAAATAACATTGAAACTAATAAATATAAAACGAAATTGACATTGAAATTTGTATGTAAACTATTTAACGTATAGTGTATATAATTATTAAGTCGTTCGTTATAATCAACGCCAAGTCCTGGCTCAGAAAATTATAACCCAAAGTTTTATGAAAGACACTCGGAGGCTAGTTCATGATATAACGCATCATTGACACAGGTGATCTCTAATGCAATATCTATACGCTTTGGTCTTTTCGATAAAAACGGCAGACAAAACAAAATCACGGCGCTTTCGACGGGTACTGCAGCCTTACGTTCAATAGGGCGAGCGTTCTGCTACCGAGACAAAACGTGTTTGTAACTTATACTAAATGAATGTGATATGATAGTACACGATAGGTACCAGTATCATAGTTCCAGAGCGCTTGCGCTATTGAACGTAAGGCAGGTGAAGCCGTTATTCTCAATTTGTGACAGTTTGACAGTTTGACAGTTTATTTAACAACACTCAGCCACATTACAATGCGCAACAAGAGGACAATATAAATAGATAATTGACATACATGACAGGAACAAACAGTAAAATAGAAACAGAACATATATATTTAACAATGAACTCCTGGTAAACTTCCTAAAACATCAATTCAATAGTCCTGATAACTTTTTAATAAATATAGCAAGGTTTTTTAACAATGGTACATTACACAAAGACAGCATACCTTTAATTTTGAAAATGTTATGATTATTGATATAATATTTTGGTATAAATTTTCTTCTAATTTGTTCGATATCATGATGTTTACAGTTAAATAAGTAATTAGAGTATTTCCTGTAGTGGCATTGATGATTTATTAATTGGGTGGGGGGGGGGGGGGTTCTGTAGGGGTGGAGTCAAGAAGTCACATGTTCACTTGGCTGTTGGGGTAAGTGCAGTATCATATGATAATTATACCGTATACAACCGTTTATGTTTGTAATTAGAGTATTTTCTGTAGTGGCATTGATGATTTATTAATTGGGTGGGGGTCGGTGTGGGTGGCGTTCAAGGAGTCACATGTTGACTTGGCTGTTAGGGTAAGAGCAGTCTTATTTGATAATTATACAGTATACATCGTTTATGTTTGTAATTGGAAAGTACTAATTTTGTTTTGAAATATAATTTGGACAAACGTAATTGCACAGCAGGTACAGTTTACATAAATATGCTTTAAGATAATACAACACCGTTAAGGTCTAACACATAATTATATATAAATGCAATATACTGCTTTGTGCAATATAATATATACAATTTTCTATAGATAAAGATTGTTTGCTTAACGACCCCACTGGAACATATTGATTATTAATCAGCGGATATTGGATGTCAAACGCAGAGTTATATAAACACTTTGTCACAGAGGAAAAACCGCGCCGCCACAGGAATAATTGCATTGATATTTAGATAGGTAATTTCCGTTAACAGTTTACTAAGGTTTTAGCCATTGTACACTGTTCTCGTTACTTACGAATACAAAGTTTGTTTAACGACGCCACTGGAACACATCGATTATAAATAAAGCGGTTATTGCACGTTAGACGCATGGCTATATTGACACATGGTCTCAGGAGGAACCCGCTGTCGCCGCTTCATGGGCTACTCTTACCGAAAAAACAGCAAGGGGTATTTTATGTGCACTATCCCATAGA
>JAUTCZ010047503.1:0-20156 GCA_032273805.1 Melanodrymia brightae | reverse complement strand
GTCTGACGTCCAATAACCGCTGATTTATAATTGATGTGTTTCTAGTGGCGTCGTTAAATAAAACAAACTTTACTTTCATTAAATTATTGGTATTTAATTTGTGCAACATTAATTAACAGAGACCTAGTAGAATCCAATTTTTTCCAACCGTGTCTATTAACCTTTAGACTACTAAATTTTGACAAATGTCTGGTTGAGTGGGTACTTGTAAATCACTTTTTATGTCTATGTTATGGATGTACAACTAAACAAATACATAAAATAACTACTCTTGTCCTGTTTTTATCAATTGTGATTGTATTTTGTGATCTATATTACGAAATATCAATGACGTCTGGCACACCTGTGCACATTAGGAATTATCGAACTGATATTTACCCTTATTATATTCATATAGAGTGACAGGGTATCAAAAGTTCATGTTCAAAACTAATATTTATTCATATACCTAATATTTCACAATGTTAGTTAGCTGCAAAGGATCAATTTTATCTTCAATTTATTAGTTACAATTAGCTACCATTTCCTCAAAATATGTCCAGCATGCTATTGTTGCAGATCGCATTTATAACACTAAAATGTTGACGGCAAAACCACTTTCAACTAACATAACAACAATTCCTGTATATAACAATCCAAAGTGTAGTGACCATGTTGGAGACCAATCATGTGAGCAAATGCTTGTGGCTCTCTCTCTTACTCACAGGTGGTTTAGAAACTTCGGGAAATACAAATTTGTGAAACTCATGCCTGCATTATAAAATGTGTTGATGTTAACACTGTCCAGCTAAGGTTAAAGTTTCTTAAAAAATAGACTAAAAATAAAGAGAAAAACAGACCGGTTACTACTATATTTTTTTCGTGGTTACTACGGAAAATTGCGTGTTGTCTCAAACAAACTATGACTTGGTGGGTTTTTTTCCTCTTTTTTTTTTTAACATTACATTCAGCAAACTACAGAGTTTATCGAAGTCAACTACAGAGGTTGCCAAATAAAATGCACATCAACTGGTTCTTGGTCGCTTGTTACACTGGTTCTTGAAAAAGTCTGGCAGAATGACCTATTATACCGTCTGTAAAACTGACAAACGATTTAAATTGTCGCAAAAATATACTACTGACAAGAAGTCAAAACTGCTGACATGTCTGAACCAAACTACTGATACAGATCACTTAGGGTAAACAGGTCTGGAGTGGGTGATCTAATTGAATGTTTGTTACCTACAGGACTGAACTACATTATCAATGAGGATCCTGTGATTTTGAAGATCCGAGTTGAGATGATGCTGCAAGAGAACTGTGAGGAGTTCGCCCTCAACCTGTGTTCCTGGTGCTTGAAGCACCCCGCACTCAAAGACGACCTCGACATACGGCAGACACAACTCATGTTGTTTCACAAGCTCAACAATTCAGACAGACTTCAGGAAGAGGTAATTCTTATTTATTTATTTATTCCCTCGCCTTGCCTCAATGCAGTGAACAGGCTTCAGTCGTGATGCAATGTCACTGCTCCAGCTTAATGCAAAATTGATTTCACATTAATAGTTTTTAAGGAGGTAATTCTTATTTATTTATTTACTTCCTCATCCCTATACAGTAAATAGCCCTCGGAAGTTGCAATGCAATATCACTCAGACACTGCTCATGCTATTTCAAAATTGAATTGTCTCATTTCAAAAATTGAATTGTCTCGTTTTAGATTGTTTTAATTGTTTGTTGCCATTCAACTCAGAACTCTACGGTGTGTTACTGAAGTGTTCTTATTGTTGTCGTTCAATATAATTTCATTTATTCCAAAGATGTCGCAAAATTAGTTTAGTTTAGATCCTTATCACAAAATAGCCAATGTTTTTTAGTGTCAGAAGATTCCATGTCACGACGGAGTTCGGCTCATCTCACGCATGCGACAGATGGAGAAGTACAAGAGTCTGTGTACTCGCCTGGCACAAATATTTCTCGTTCAGGATTGGATCCGACAATCAGAACATTGTTGTACAAAGGTAAGTAATTCCATTGCTTGATTCCTTCATTTCTTACCATAACCAGGTATCCTAACACTACATTAGACAGTATGACTGAACTAAAGTAGTTTTCCATTCTTTGACATTGTCATTAAGCAAGTATCCTAACACTAATTACCTTAGACAATTTAACAGAATAACAGTTCTAGGTGCAATTTGTTTTAAAATCCTACTGGATGGAGAATGGAAAGCAACTACTGGAATTTGATTAGCACTTTTATAAAATGAGTAAATATATTTTTGGGATGCGAACCCAGTCATTTTGCAGCCTGCAGTTAGATTTTCATTCCATCACATCATATCACAATCCAGGTAATCATAGTAAAACTACCATAGACATGTAACATATTAATAGTTAGGTGTACCATTTATTTACATCAAACAACAATTTAGATATTCGAACACTAACTACCTTAGACAGTGTGGCATATAAACAGGTAGGTGTTTCTTTCCTTTACACAGCTTTTGATTTTGGTTTGCAATTATTTTCTTTTTTAGAGCAAACTAATAATTATCATATGTTATCACTATTTTTAGGACTTGTTAAAACTGTGGATACGCCATCAATATTTAGCAGACCGTGACAGGGAAAAGTTTCTGAAAAGCGTGTGGGCCATCGCCAAACTGTCAAGTGCTACTGATCAGATTCTCCAGATGATCGATGCTCTTAAACTTGAGGTATTTTCTCTTCATAACTTGTTTTTACATTTTAAGCCAATTATTGAATAAACATCCTAATGGATCAATTTTAAATCCAAATGTTTTTTTTTTTTAACCGTAATAAAGGTATGTTTATAAATGTCAGTTTTCCGCTATCTGAATAATGTTATGGTTGGGTTTGGCTTCATGATCCACTTCCCTAATCCATATATAAAAACATTGATGCGCAATTACTGATGTCAATAGAGTTAATAAAAAAATTCATGTGAAACAGTTCTATATTATTGATTGCTTTTAAGGCTCACACATGTGTATATATTTAATTAGATTTTTCTTGCTCTGTTACAAATTTAATTTCTTGTATAATTGAATTAATTCTTTAATTGTATCCAGTTTCTCTGAATGTTTTACTATCGTCTGGTGACTGAAATTTATTGTTGCTCATTTTCAGTGTGGCGACATGTTTCTGCAGTTATACACCGATCTGTGCATCTTTGCTATCAACTTCGACAAAAGCTGTCTGGAGAAGCACATGCAAGACGGAGACATGGAGGGACTGCGGAGTCGACAACAGGCTATGGCAAGCACATGCGAGAAACTAGCAACGGTTTATCTCAAAAACGACACCAAAATTGCAAGATTCAGTGCTGTCACATCTTTCGCCCTCAATCCGTCTGCCGAAACATTATCGTTTGTTGAAAGATTCTATCTGATGATGACGACGCCCTTTGTGATTGACAGGGGCAAGCAGACGCACGCCGATGAAAAGTGTTGCACAAATTGTTTCCGAGGCGAAGGGTCATGTCAACACAAGAAGAGTGAAGGAGCTCAGAGTGATGCTAATGTTGACATTGCAACATTATTAGAAGTGGAGCGTCTACTGAGCATGCTGCGGCCATTCTATCTCAATCCTGAAATGCAGTGGACTGAGCTTAAGCCACTTTGTCAGAGATTCTTGCACGAACGGGAACGACTTGCTCAGAAGTTTGCTCTGGAAGTTAGCGAGACGTGCAGTAAGGAAGTTGCAGAACCAGTCCCCAGCAGCTCACTGGATCACCCTGTGTTAACTGCCGCCCCAACGGCTTCCTCTGTAATACCGGCTTCCAGCACCCCACTTATGCAACAACAACATCTGCAACCACCTCAGACTATAAGTGTTAAAAGTGAACATCCAGCAGTACATTTGCATCCAAATGTTGTTCATGCTGTATCGACTAAGCCTGTTCCACAACATGTAACCAGACCTGTGTCGTCTCAACATGTTGTGAAAAACGTAACCAGACCTGTGTCGTCTCAACATGTTGTGCAAAATGTAACCAGACCTGTATCATCTCAACATGTTGTGCAAAATGTAACCAGACCTGTGTCCACTCAACATGTTGTCCAAGATGTAACCAGACCTGTGTCCACTCAACATGTTGTCCAAAATGTAACCAGACCTGTGTCCTCTCAACAGGTTTTGTCACAACATGTATCAAAACCTACTTCCAAACAGCATATTGTTCCAAATGTTTCCAAGTCTTTGTCCACACATTATGTTCCACAACATTTAACCACACATGTTGTTCCACACATACAAGTAACCAGACCTGCATCCATACAACATATTCCACAACAGTCTGTAACAAGTAGCACATACAGTTCTCCCATAAGTATGTCCTCTCAGCAGAATTTTGCCAACGTACAGCACGATACGAGCAGCTTGATTGGAATTGAGCCTTCTGTTGTGTTGTCTGATGACAAAAACATGATGATTCGCAATCTCTTGATTCCCAATGAGGATATTTCCATGGCTGATTTCCCTGATGCCGAAGCCTTGCTTGAACTATTGCAGCAGGCATTGCCTGGAGGGGGAACCGAGCTCCCTGAAACATTGCAAGACATCTCAATAGACAACACTGGCATAGCCCCAGCTCTGCATGTTGTCCAAGAGTTGCCTATCCCAGTACAGCGAAAACGAGCTGTGCTAACTGACTCTAATTTTGTGTCCCTTTATTCAGCACCAACCACCGCTCAAGCTGTGTCGACCACTTTTCACCATGCTTCCCATCCGTCTGGGACTGGTGGAAACATTAACGCCACTGCTAGTAACTTAACTCACTTGGTGAATCGTGTTCAGAGCTCAACTGTTCCAATCAGTAGTGTGTCTAGTCGAAATATACAGAGTTCACCGAGCACTGCAGTAGATGTGGCAGCACTGTTAAACCTACATACTGGAATGGCATCCTCAGGACATTCTCTCAAACAATCTGTCAATCAATCTATGTCGTATGTGACGGCCGTGACCCAGACTGGAACAGTGACGACAAATGCACCGTCTCAAAATTCTCCATTATCGAGATCAAACATTCCAATTCAACCGAGATTATCTCAACTGGGAGTGCTGAGGCCGGGGTTGGCAGGGATTGCTCAACAAGGAATTGGGGCTGGCCAACAACCAGTTCAAGCCATCATGCCAACCACTAATCCTCAGAATGTGTCCGGCCAAACACTTGGGCCAATACGAATGGCAGCTATAGGATCCCAAATGAAGGAAAAAGTGGTTGATACCAGTGTGCAATCGTTGCACTTGTCAAGCCTACAAGGTAAGCCAGTTGTTACCCCGAAATCTTATCCCAATGTATCATCAAGCACTGTAATAAGTGATGCAACTGTGGCCCAGAAGACTGAACAGATCCAACACCAACAAAGTGTGTCTAGTCTTTCACAGAACAGTTGGAAAAATCTACTACATCAGCAGAACTTGGCGACTATGAAAGGCGTAAATGCTCAAATACTTGCTCAACAGATTGAGTCTGGCAGTGGTCAGACATCTGGCCACGTCGTGTCTTTTGATACGAAACATGTTGGCAGTGTTCAAAGGACTGTAAAAACCTTGGTTGATCAGAAACAGGATTTGATGCGAAATATTATTTCAGGAGGAACGGTCAAAGTGGTGCCCTCACCTTCAGCTGTGATGTTAAGTGCATCTGCTGTGGCTAACATACTACAGACCCCTACAGCTGTGATATCCCAGCCTCCAGCAGTTTTGTGCACAACAGTACCTCCAATTTCGGTGTCAGTGCATCAGTCTGGGTCTAATGTTACCCAGTTCAATCAAGCATTATCCAGTTTGGAGACGAAACAACCATCATTACATGCAACTGGTGATGTGTCGACTGTTTCAAGTGTGATTGCTCTGTTAAATTTACAGTCTCAACTAATTTCACAGAATAATGCTCAATCTGAAAGCAAAGCTAAAAAACCTAAGACATTAAAAACCGTCTTCAATGAGTTTCAGAAAACCAAAACCAAAAAACTGATTCCATCTGTCAAACAAACCAGTGAGAATTATGTTCATGGAAACAGTGTGCCAATTTCTGTGAAGCCACCAATTTCAGCAAGCCATTTAAACTTTGGAACCTCTGTTGATGTGCCCCAGGAGCCAATACTATCGATGCACATTCATGGTATTCCAGCTTCATTTTCCCCTGCACCCATTGCCTCAGTACTAGAACAGACCTGTGCAAGTGAACAAAATCAGTCGGTTGTATCTACTCAGGACCAGACAATTCATCATCAGATCTCTACTGCTTCGACTACTCCTGCTGCCTTACTTCAGCAACTCCAATCTACTTGGCCGGCCTTAGTTCACCAAGGCCAGCAACTTCAACACGTAGTTGGAGCAATTCCACAACAGCTACAACAGCCGTCTGTTGCTTTACTGTCATCGATTGGTCAGCAGCAGCATAATGTAGTTCACGAAGGTCAAACTATTCTGATTCCAGCTGCAAGTCAGCAAACTGCCGCTGCTGTGTTCCAACCAGCCCAAGCTGGTCAGCTGACACTCGTCCAGCAAGTTCCAAATCAGTCTTTAATTAGTCAGCCGGGGGTATTGCAATCTGGGCTTGAACTGTTGAATGTTAGTCATATGGCTGTAGCTAAACAAAGTAGTAGCAAAGAAACTAAAAAAGTGAAATCCAAAACATCTAAGCCTTTTGTCAATGAAGTGTTAACACATGCTAGTACAAATAGTCCTTTTGATAGTTCCGGTAAGCCAGTAAGTTCTGTCAATGTTTTGAAGCCTACATTACCAATTTCAAAGGCACATGTTCCTTTCATGCTAGCATCACGACTGTGTAGTTCTTCTTCCAAAAAGTACAATGTGTCCACTTCTAAGTCTAAATGTAGCCAGAATAGTTCCAGTCAAAAGCCTCAAAATAATTTAAAGGATCTTTCTGGTGCGGCGAAGGCTGCTGACTATCCATCATTTCCCATTTCTAGCAGATCAAGTGAAGTATCCAATCAGCTTGAGAGATTTTTATTGAATTCTGTGTTGCCCAAGTCGGACATGACTCCAACTGTTGTTACAAGTCAACTACAGAATGTGAAAGGACAGTTTCACGAAGGAGTCGTGTCTGCAGATTCTTTATACAAACAATCAACTGTTCCACATCACACTGTTAAATCTTCCATTGCTCGCTCAGAAAAACACATTCAGTCATTATCTCATAACCAGTTGGAACAAAAGTATGATCCTTTAGGTCTTGTAGATTGTTTGGGAATAAATAGTTCCGTGTCCACATACATTGCCAATGAAGGTGCTCAGGTGTCAGTGGGATTAGCCCAGCAATACACACAAGCTCCTATTCCGAGTACAAATAGTACAACCATAGACAATTTGAACAGTGCTCTTCATGTTTTGTCAACTAAGAATGTACAACACTCTGTGCCAGAACATTACAGTGATCAAGTAGATGGTAGGTTTTTCTCTGACAATGAACAATCTGCTGTGCAAAATGATGACTTACTAACCGAGGACCTGCCATATCTAGTTGAGAGTGTATCCTCTAGAGATTTGGCTGAAGCTGAGAAATACGATGCTTCGATTGAATTCTCAGAATTGACATCTACAAATACATCACAATTTGGTGCTACACTAATGGGAGAAGATTCTAAACCCGATGTTCAGAAGAAAAGAATTGTTTCTAAGCGACTTTTTGCTACAAAATTCCGATGTATGATATGTTCTACAGTTTTTGAAGAAATGGATGATCTTCGTGATCATGTCCGAAATCCATGTACCCCTGGAAAAGAAACATCTGATGAAAAGTCTAATCGCATCAGTGCTTGTGAAGAAGCTCTCAGGCAGAAATCACCGTATTCTAAATCCACATCGGATAAACCTGCAATGATAACCAAAAAATCATTGGAAGCAAGCAGGGTTTATGAGTGTCCAGTGTGCAAGGTACTGTGTAAAATGGATGAAGAAGTCCTACATCATCGATTTGATTGTTTGAAATCTAAAAGTAAACCAAGAAATCGGAAACCAAAAGCTCCACCTACATCAGGGTCGGATCAGATGTCAGCACAAACCTCACCAGGGGTGTCCACCACATCATCGTCTGATGCTTTACTAGACACTTCTTTCCATTCACGTACCATGTCTCTTACTACATTATCTCCACTCTCTTCAAACTCATGTGGAACGGCACTAGTATCTCCCATAACAACTGCTCTAGTATCTCCAATATCAACAGGAGTTATATCACCATTGTCTACTCCTCCTCCAGCTTCAACTTCTGGGAATAATGCTACAAGCATGAAGACTTTCCATTCTGTTAGTCATAAAGGAGTGAAAGTTAGAAAATTACCACACACCGGTTTGCTAGGAGCAAGACCGAAACCACCTCCAAAACCAATGACTCCTGAAAGAATAGCAGACCTGTTACTTGTTTGGCGAACAGTTGAATGGGTGAGAGCAGCACTGGGTGTAGCTGCTCCGTCAACGCGGATTAAGGCACTTGATTTGGCTAGATCGAATGCAGCACCTTTCACGGACCCTCCTGATTCACAGCTGGTGGAAGCTCTTGACATCGATAAATCAGTTGTGCCAAAAATAAAAGTGCATGAAGAAAATCAAAGAAAGATCAGAAACAAAAAGAAGAAGAAAGCCACTCCAAAGACTGATTCCAGTGTTGCCGGTATTAAATTAGATATGAAAGGCCCGAAGAAAGAAAAGGCTCCATCAAAGAGAAAAAAGGAGGTTACTCATTCAGAAATTCCTATGATTTCAAAGGAAGAGGATGCAAAGAAACCTGAAAAATCTTCAAATTCCATACAATCTAGTCCAGTGAAAAAGAAGAAAACGAAGAAAGAGCCTGAACCCAAATATCAAATATTGGAACATTTAGGAAGAAAGTACTATAAATGTGGTCTTTGTGGCCAAACGTTTTGTAATTTAGATTTTATGGTTTCTGAACATTGGGGGAAATGTCTGAGTCAGAATCCTCGACAAAGGAGGAGCAAACCAGGCGGGCCAGGTGACAAGAAGCTGCAGAAAGTGAAAGTAAATAAGGAGACGAACAGTGCAGACGATAAAACTGTTTCCCTGTCTACAGAATCTGCTGAAGCCAATCAACCTGCATCTACTGAAGAAAACAAAGTTATATCGTTACCAGAACAAGAGACTGTGAATAAATTGCAACCCTCCTCCACTGCTGAGGCAAACGATCAAAGTGTTGTAGCAGAAAGATCTGAAGAGAAGTTAAATACTGAACAAGTTAATACTTTGTCTTCCATTCCATTGTCTGCAAAAGTTGTCGATCCTCGTATTGACTTTGCTGCTCTTCTAAAAGAAACATTTTGTAACGCTCGTGGCAGAAAAACTGTAGAATCAATGTATAACCTGGATGATGAATCTCCTGTGAAAGCAGTGCCACTGTCTACCAGTAACACTATGTCTGGCCAGGCAAATCAGATGGGGTTGGACTTTTCTACATCTAGCATTCCTGATGGCTCTGTGGAAACCATGCTGAAATCTGAAAAAAGTTTGGAAATATTTAATGAGGATCTTGTAGAAACTAAAACGGGTCTTTGTGTGTTATCTAGTCAACAAGAAAATGATTCAAACGTATCACGGGTACCGCAATTGATGCCAAATGTTAGTGAAGCTCTGGATTTGTCTAAGCATTTCGCAGACATACCATCACCTGATGGCAGTGAGCTAGGGTTACAATCAGTGGTCCACGATAAACCAATTATAGAATCCTCGGCAAGTAATTCTGAACAATTTTCTACAATGCAGGACTCACTGGACCAGAACAAGTGTTTGAGATATAGTTATGACAATGCTGTGACAGACAATATGCATATTGCAGCATCAGTGAATTCAATGGCGAATGAGGAAGATTCTGAGCTGGCAAAGACAGACAGTTCTGTTCACACACACTCTCAAATAAACAGTTCTATGGACATCAATTTAATGTGTGATGAAGTGTTGGAGCAATTACCTCTCAGTTTGTCGGCAGATGGTCAATGCAGACAAAATGTTGCAGACAATTTGGTAGAACATGAGCATAGCACTGTGAATGACAATGTAACTCACAATTCTACTGAGTCCAAGTCCAAACAGGAATTCAGTAATAATGCTAAAGAGAAGAGTGATCTAAATACTGAAAAAGATTTGAACAAACATGTGAATAAAGAAGAAGATGGTACCAATGAGTTAGATTATGATGAAGAATATGTTGATGCTATCAGCAGAGGTAGTGATACTGGATGTGATAAAATGATGGACAATCCTGATGATATTAAAACTTCAGATGAAAATAGTGAGGTTAAAAACAAACAAATTGTAGCTGTAAACCCATTGGAGAAAGGTTCAGATAAAACCGATTTGTCAGATGAAAATAAGACATTAGACCATTCAATTTTAACGGAAAAGAAAAGACCAGTTTTGAATAGAGATGCGAAGAATGTTGGATATACGCTTAAGGTGAAGAAAGCTGGTGACTTTAGTACAGGAAGAGATGTCTCATGTGATGCATGTGGTGCCTTGTTCCGACAAGTTCGAACTCTAATCCAACATATGGTGTCCCGTCATCTTTATCCAAAACAATGGACCGCCTCATCCATAACAGGCATTATTTGCCCGTTTTGCCAGTTTAAATGTGGTAACTACATGTCCTACATGAATCATCTGCCGAAACATACCACAGTCATTCTTGAAAAGATGGGTCATCATTTACGTTTTGATGACAAGTCTAATGCTAGAGAGGCCAAATCGTTAAAAATTAAACAAAAGAATGACGACACATCAATAAATGTTCAAAGCAATTCCAAAAAAGACTCACTTGATGCTGGAGATAACAGTTCAGAGGTCAAGACAGTCCGAAAACGAGGACGCCCTAGAAAACTACTTGTCGCAAATGTGAAAAATATTGAAAACATTTTGAATGAAGGTGGTAATATTAATTCAGATTCTAAATCCATTGGCCTTACTTCTGAGGATAACGTTACTGTGAAGAAAGAAACTGTTTGCGAAGATTCAGTAAAATATTCTGCTGAAAATGACAATTCAGTGCCAAGTATAAAAACTAGAGCAAAACGCAAATCAAGAAATTTGGTCCGGTTGATTGAGGATGATCTTTCATTGGTTGATGTTGAAGTCAAATTGACCAGATCTCGAAAAAGATCTTTGAGTCCAGTAGGCAAATCACAAGGTGATTGCGGCACTAAATGTTGTAAACTATCCAGCATTGATAAAGCTATGACTCAAGAAAATGTGCCATCATATGTGGAACTTACTGGTCACGGAACCAGATCGAGAAAGAGAGTTGTCAGCCCTAAGAAAGTTACACAAAGTCCTGCAGGTTCAGGAAAAAGAAAGACTTCTGTTCAACAAACCCGGACAAATCAAATAAGGAAGAATTTAATCAAAGCAGCTCATGCACAGATAAAGAAAGCAGCTTTTGCATCCCATAATAGTCCAGAGAAAAAAGAACTGACCTGCAAGCAAAAAGAAAAATTGGCAAATAAACCATTGGAACAGACTTCCAAAAAATCATATTCATTGCGAAATTCTGCTCATTTAAACATTAAATCAAGGCAAAATATGATTGGTTTACACAACAGTAAAACTGATGTCGGAGAAAAGAAGAATCATCAAATGAAGCCGAATGATGCCAAAAGAAAAGTGCGTGAAAGTATGTGTATAAGAAGACTGAACATGGAAACTAATGAAGATGCAATTTCTTCAGAGGATGGTACTGTTTGCGAAGATATTGATGGTGCCAAAGATAAATTAACATCTTCAGAGTGTAAGAAAAAACTCAGAATTCGTTTTGTTAAAAGGTATGATGAAGCATCGCTTAGTTTTAGTAAGAAGGAGAACTCTTGGGAGGCTTATGATAGAATTTTGAAGAGATGGAAATTTCTCTCATCTAACTATTTCATTGAAGAGATGGAATTTGCCAATCTAAATGATAAACAAATCACAACAGAAGACACGAAGAATGCAAAAAATGTTGATTTAAAAGAACCGGATTTGAATCTTTCCTGTGAAACTGGATCAACTAGAATGATTATAAAGACTGAAAATAAGTTAATTGAACCTGTAGAAGATGACGGTAATACTTCTGAGAAACTTGAGTCGGAGAAATCTGATGGCTTAACATCTCCATCATCATCACCTTCATTTCAGGACTCCTATATGTCGTATCTCTGCCAGGTCTCCTCAGAAGGTAACGAAAGTGATGCAGAAAGTAAACAGCTTGACTCCGTGCTACAAACTCCACCTAAAAAAGAGTTAAAAGGTATCAAGTCACTGCGGAATATAATTAAGTCCGAATCTTTCACATGGGATTTTGGTGAAGATGGTGGAGTGACAATGGGTAAAGTTGAGCATGTTTGTGAAATGGTAAACAAGACTAGTGTGAACAGCTGTAACAAGTATCCAACAGTCTCGGTTTCAGTGCTGCAGGATGAAAAGTTGCAAGAAAAATAAAATGAAAATTGTGAAGTTCAAACAAAAGATGGTTCCAGAGTGTCTGAAGATAGTGCTGAAAATGAAAGCTCTGATCAAACTGTTAATGTAGATTTGAACTCCAAACAAAATGACATCTCTGATCAAAGTAACAATGCGATAACAAAATCAGTTGACGATAGTGACAGTTCTAGAAAGACTGTAAATATGGTTTCAAAGTCAGTAGAAAATGATGAGAACCGTCAACAAGCAAACATTATTGTGTCAAATGAAGTAGAACCAAATTCTGACGGACATTCTAACATTGACCACAGTGATATTAAAAGCGTCTGCCTAAGACAACCTAAATCTCTGAAGGCGATTGCGGCAGGGATGCAGCCACCTCAAACAAGTCTGGACGTATCTTCAGCTGAAGGAATAAAGTCATCAGATATACGTGTAGGCGAGGCTGAGCCTAAGAAGATGGAAGCGCATTCAAGCAATGAATCGACTGCCGTACCATTGAAACCAGTCGAGAAGGAAACGAAGCCAAGTGGTGTGCCTCAGCAGTCTGACACGGAAGAGGAAGAAGATGAAAAGAAAAAGCAAAGAATTGAACGGTCGTTAAAGTCACTACGCGAGAAAACCACTGTTGCTCCGTTCACATGGGATGTTACTGACGAGGTATATAAAGCTTGTAGAATATCTCGAGCTGTCGCGCCAGCGGAACCTAGAAATGAACCGACTACTAGCATGTACACCAGGGCAATATCTGTGGGCACGATTCGTTCAGATAAGTTTATGAATATAAGGATACAAAGGTTAGGCGATGATGATAAGTCGGATGTAGTTAGAAAGGTTACCAGGTCGTGTAGCACCGAGTCATTAAACTTGTTTAACAAATCTCCCTCGTGTAGAGTATCCGCTACCAAAACTGACTTTCAAATGTCTTGTGGTAAAGAAATTCAATGTAAACCTGTTAAAGTGCTGCTGGACAAATCTCTCGCTACTGTTGGGACTGACACGTCGTGCAGGACCAGGTCGTGTGATCGGACATCAATCAACTTACCTAACCACTTACAATGTAAAGCAAAAATGGAGGATAGTGCTGCAGATAGTGTGAACAATATTGCCTGTAGAAAACGCAGGGTCAGCAGAAGTGAAGACAATCCTGAAAGCAAACGTTTGGTAATGACGGTCACTTCAAAGGAAAGTGTTGGCACTTCTCAAAGAGGGAGTGTAATCGGACGAAATAATCAGACCAAATACAGCTCTTCAAGAGGACAACAGGCTTATTCCAGTGTCGGATCACTGCCAGCTGTTGTGAGGAGGAACAGCCATCGACTAACCAATCCAGTTCACTCAAACTCTCCTGCTTCCAATGTTCAGTTTTATAGAGTGACCCCGACCGACTCAAAAGGAGTGAACATGCACAGTACTCGTAATGCAAGACCTCTGCTCGAGGAGAGGACTAGACACACGCTGGTGATGGGGGAACATGTTCAGTCTGGGCCACAGTTACGTAACTCGGTTAAAAAATTCGATCAGAAGTGGATAATTGATAAACGTAAACACAAGAAGGCGAGTTTTCCGTATGCCTTCACACGGAAGCGTAACCAAAGGAATTGAATATTATGTTTTTAAAAAGTTGGTCAGGATGTTGATAATTAATAAACGTAACACAAGGCTAGTTTTCCATATATGCCTTCACACAAGAGTGTGTCTAAACCAAAGGAATTGATGTTATTATATTTTTATTTGTCTATTGAACATGTTTTTATCAAATGTTTCTCCCCATACCTCACCCATGGTAAACGTTTAGTTTATACTATTTTAGATGGTTTGAAATAAGACAATATGTTTTATTTTCACTCATATCTTCTGTCATTGCAAATATTTCAATGAATATCCAAATATGTATTCCCTTTTATGTGCTACATTATTCAAATGTCTGCTACAGAGGTGGATCGATCCTTTGACTGTGAGCACCTCTGCCACTGAGCTAACTCCCATTCCAGGTAGCTAAAGAGAATTTATCTTTATTGAGAACTATGGAGATTAACAAATTTCAAGGGTTAAAATTTATACAAAGCAGAACGTGTTTTGTGAGTTGGAAGGTCTTTTGGAGGCCTACACAAATTATTATTTCGTTTGATAATAAGTTATGAATAACCGATTTTACATCCATGCTAAAAATATTTGTTTTCCTTAACATCCGATTCTACTGGTTAATTTACTATAATATGGTTTGCAAGTTCTCTTTAATTCTCAGTGCATTAGGTCTTGTTTATCAACATTAAACTAATTTTAATTATAGAAAATGGGTTATGATAAACAATTCGGCATAACCTACTTTGGGTTTATTCACATATTTAATTTGCGTTGGCCTGTTTTACCCTGGGTTCGGATATTCTACTTACTTGGCTTATAAATACAACCTGCATTTTACTTGTGCTAGATTTTGATATCGGTTTCCCTAGTCATTCATTTTTGTGAATCCATACTGCACTGACTACATACGTTTTCGTGATGTCATTACAAGAATAATAGGTTCTTCGACGAGTCTTTTTGTAGATTTTTTTCTGACACGAGTCTCAAGAAAATAATTCTATGGTGCAAGCTTTAGCGAGCCCCATCGATTGCTTTTCTTGGCGAGTTTCAGAAAACCATCTACGAAAGGACGAGTGCCTGAAATATTTTCTAGTGCAATCAGTCTTATAATTTAGTATAAAATGTAATATACATTGCATTTGTTTCTACAAAAAGCTTTGGTGCCATGACGTCACTCCTTCGTTTCAGCCTACGAAAAATTATGACGTAAAATTATACATATAATAACGACTTTGCTTATAGAAAGACAAAAACCAATGGGTAGCAACGGCTGTCTACCTCCTGAATGATGAGACTAATTAACGAATGAAAAGGGCTTGTTACTGTCTCGGGACGTGTTGTGTGTCTGGGGCTATATGCTGGTTAGATGTTAATGACCTGCTGAAAATACATATAATTAGGTCTTAAAGGCAAGAATACATAATCAATGACGTGATAAACAAGCATTTGCTTGTGAATTGGTTCATTCCATAAGTTTTACTTTTAGCCTTAATGTCGACAACTAAACTACAGTTAACTCCACTTAGTTACATATTAGATAATCAAATTCAAACTAGATCATTATGGGACTGACAAAATATTTTGGTTTAGACTGGTGAGGTTTTATGTCACCGAAGCCGAAATCTCGTGTGACCTATTGCCATCCGTTTTTTCCGACGTGTCAAGCGTAAACTGATCCGCTAGGGGCCCGAAGGGCAGAGGCCCAGGTAGGGTGAATGATTTATTTAGGTGACTGTTCAGGCCCCAGGCCTCTTGGTGTATTACAAACTGTTTTGGAAAATTTATCTTAAGACTTGACATATAACTGGATTAGAACTATGCATTGTGTTTTGGTTATTTGCATAACTTTCCCCAACATGGAACCATTCACTATTAAATCAATAAACATTCTTTAATACGGTTAATTGCATAAGTTATATCATATCCTCCAAATATTTTTTAAAGTTTTCTTTTTAAATTGTATTACCCCAGTTCAATGTCAATGATTGCTATAATTACCGGTCCAATATACATATCTGCATTATTTGTACATAGGTTAATATCAAATAACTATATAAAATTAGTTAGCAAATGGGTGATTAAACATGTCCTATATATGAAACATTAAGTAATATTACATCAATGATATAAATAACTTTATCATATTTTTTTTCTTAATTAATTACGACTAAAACTACTTTATACCTCTATTTGGATGTTAACTTTGTGTTTATTGGATTTAATGCACTTGCAACATTAACTAGTTGCTCGTCTAAAAATAGAAACTTATCCAATGGCACAGAAACACTAAAAGATAATGGGAAAAACAGAGAAAATAATAATTTAACATTCTGACAATGTCTGCTGAATGCTTTATTTGTCCAGGATGTAAATAAATGCAGATATAAACAAATGATAAGATGAAAACAAAGTTAGTTTATTTAACGACATAACAATTAGCATTGATGAATAATCAGTTCTTTGGACACATGGTCTCAGAAGTAAAAATGCTGCCACCACATAGGCTTCTCTTTTTGATTCGCAGCAAGTGTACTTTCCTACATACCATAGCCTTTGATGTACGACTACTACCAGTCATGGACCACAGGTTGGAACGAAGTCCGACTTAATGCACACATAAATAAGAAATGACACATCTCATATGTACCTTCTATTAAACAGTGAATCAGTCGGTGTGGATGAACAGTGGCTATAAAATGCTGACTGTAGAAAATTAATATTCTGGTTTGCGTATTCCAACTACCAGGCATTTGTAGTTTGTAGTCTGGTTTTTGCTTTTTGCATATTTATTTTATTCATGAGCAGGATGTAGAGAAGCGCAAGAGCGTTCCGCCTAAGGTTAGGTTGGTCGAAAGATCGATTTTCCTCGGTGGACCCATTGTGTTATTTTTCGTTCCAACCAGTGATCCATGACTGGTCCATCAAAGGCTGTCACATATATACTAATATATTTGGCATTCCGAAGACAGTAGTTGGACTGTTATCAATCATGTATCTATCACAAATGATAGAGTATTTCACTCGTGATGATGTAAATAACAAATTTTTAGTCTTGGTATACATGTATTTCCCATATTCCCTTAAAAAGCATACGTTCGTTTGGCATCTTTTTGACCATGCTTCAACTTGAGGTTACAGTCAAATGTGCGTCATATTCATGTCATTGGATTTGTTCGACTATAGACAAGTGTTTTGTTGATGCTAATGAGATCGGATACAGGCTGCAAAATGACCGGGTTCGCATCACAAAAAGTGATACAAAATCTTGTAATTGCGATGCAATATTTTTACTCGTTTTATAAAAGTGTTAATCAAATTCTAGTGGTTTCTTTTCCATTCTCCATCCAGTAGAAAAAGCTGCTAATCACAATTTTAAAAACGAATTGCACCCTGGGATATCTGATTAGCATTAACAAACGTTTAAAATGTCCGAAGAAGAAATTAAGTATTCAACACAATATTAATGTGTTACATATTAAAAAAATAGTATTACATGTTTCTCCATTAAATCATTACTCTATGAGTAGTATACCAAAATCTTTGGTATGTCAGTTATAGGTAATCATACAAATGTTAATCTCAATTGTGATGCCCTGTATAGACTATTACAAATAGCAATTGACAACCTTTTCCAAATATCAATATTTTAGATTATTTTATTTCTGTTATGAGAGGGTTGAATTTGCAACATCATGTTGAAATGGGTAGGTAATTTGTTTGTTTCCACCTCTGGTATGCTCTGTTATGGCCTGGTATATGAAAAAATATGTTATTAACCAGTTTATTCCATTATTCCATTATCCATTTGGACATAAAGCAGTGTTCATATGATTAAGTGAATGACAATTAATGATAAACAGTAATAAATGACTAAAACGATTTGTTAAAGTCATTTATCATCAATTTAGACGAATTAATACTTGTAATTTCGGCAATAAAATTAGTGGTAAAACATTGAACAATAATTATATTACATGTACATGTATACAGAAATTAAATTTTTTGACGTTCCCCACAACAAATTAAAATATAGTCAATTGTACATGTAAGACAAACTGGGTCATGCAATTTATATGCAAATAACCAGAACATATTGACAATTTACTATGCAGTTTTATCTTGTACTGCTTTGGTAGCAAACGGTTTCAGGTGGCATACAAATATGCATATAAGCAGGTTATGCTATAAAACGATATGCAAATAAGTGGAATCTAGTGTACTACCAGTTCTTCTATACTGCTACCTTACTGGTAGTTCACTACCGTACTATAAGGGTTGAATGTTGGCCTAACCAGACAGCAAGATAATCTATGCCACTATCACAAGCAGTAATAACGGGACATTGAACATTTTTGCTATGTACCGTAACCTAAAGCAGTGATGTATCCAGTAGGAGAATAAAGTAACATGATTATTGTTACAAACGAATAAGGGAAATAAAACTAATTTTGTAAATAAAACTTCTAATCTGCGAGAATACATAATTATGACTGGTAATCAATTGGTTTTGATTGAAAATTTTTATTTGTTAATAAATGCAAAAACGGATCGGGCACAAGTTATACAACATTTTTCTTACAATGCCCTCTCCTATAATTGGTAAAGAATGTGAAGACATGAACCTGTGATATATGAACTTTTGAAGTAAAATATTTCTCCATTCTATCATTGTGTACATATTACATTCATCAGTCATAATACGTAATGACATAATCTATTTAATGTGGCCTACCTAAATGATCAAATATATGTATTGATGTATCTTCGAGTTGATACATTAGTTTGACTAGCTGGCATAGGTATGTTTTGTAGGTGTTGTTTAATTGTTTATACTTCACACCGACTGTGTGGATTCAACTTTATGATGGTGTGACATAATGTTCTCTCGCTGTTGTTTTACTGCATAAATGTGAAGGCATACTTAATCAAACGTTTGTTATTGTCTTGTGTGCTACATGTAGTGTTGTCTACTGGTTTGTAACAATCACTTGTGTGTACTTTGTTTGAAGACGAATCCATCAATAAAATGTTCTACCGTTCTTACATGATTTCTTTTACTGACTAAATTAGCAGGATAGTTCCATTTTAGGAAGTCCTGCAGTCAAACCTGTCTTAAGCAGCCACCCATTTGAGTAGAAAATTTTGGTCTCTTAACTCTTTGAACCCTGGAAAAAAAATCATTTTGACCTCCACCCTGGACTCCCAGTGGAAATTTCGGGGGAAAATTACGTCATCGGATTCACTGCCATTTTCAGAATGTTCAACGTAGCCAACATTAACACAATAATTTTTATCGTCAGTTTCTGGTTCAAAGTCACTTTCATTGCCGTAAGTGTCATTATCAAGCTCACCATCATTGTCGGACATGTTCAACTTTAGCTGACACTCGCACGATTCATATTTGCGAAACATAATCGTAAAAGGTAAATAAAAAAAACTTCAGGAAACTAACATTTACACTTCCGTTGCGACCTACGATGTAAAACGAATTCCCATTGGTTGAAAATAATGCCGAACTGTTACCAAACAGTTTGTTTACAAACAAGACTACGTGGAAGCCGGAAAAGTGGCTTCTCTGGTATTATGTAGAATGCCGGAAAACCGGTTTCTCGGGTTCATAGGGTTAAAGACAGGTGACTGTTTAACGCAAGTCACCAGCATCGGGGTTTAAGTAGGAGCTGGGTTGGAATCCCATTCGTGGCATATAATATTATATAATATGTTATTTTTTATCCCCTTACTGGATCCAACCCAGAGTGAGTGCTCCGCCAGGCTCAATGGGTAGGTGTACTTCCACTTACACCGACTAGTGGTTTAATAAAGGTTGTTGTATGTAATTAATACAGGTCATTTTTTATTAAATTATATGATTTGGAGAAAAGAAAAGTCTTTTTATACAGATGGCTACTTAATAAATGGTGGCCACTCGAGCAGGTTTGATCAACTCTAAATATGCATGACCGTTGACATAAAAAAACGATCAATACATGTAAATGAAAGCAATGGGATGTTGTCTGATCATGTAAAATGTGACCCACTCTCACAAAACCCATAATAAGTCGTTGGGACCGTTTTCAGCTACAGCGCAAACACTGAGGTGGGGTCCATTTTGGGTCAAAATAACTTTTTTCCATTTATAT
>JAUTCZ010047502.1:0-32025 GCA_032273805.1 Melanodrymia brightae | reverse complement strand
TTTGAAATATGTTCGGTTTAGAGGGAATTCCGGTTTACTGAGGGTCCGGTTTAGAGGGGTTTCACTGTACATGTATATAGAATATTGTACCTTATATCATTTACTATTATATATTATAGCCAGTGCTCTTTCATAAGCCATGCTGGTTATAGAAGTTTAACAGAAGGATAATAGTTTGGTTAACACATGGTATAGCCTCGCATGTTAAAATAAGTATGAAAGTGCAACAAAAAATGTCATATTTTTTATTTTTTGTAAGTAATAAAGTTTTCCATTACCACTTTTAATCTTTATTTTTATGACCATGAATATTATATGAATAACAATTCTTACAAGAAATACACTTGAAATACAATCACATGATGCATTCGTAAGAAATAGCCTTAAACCTTGAAACTAGATCGCCTGAGGTTCGATTAGTCATCGGATCGAACCTCCTCAGTGGATCCATTGGGATATTTCCCATTCTACCCAGTAATCTACGACTGTTCCATCCAAGGCCTTAGTGTGTGCTATCCTGTCTGGGAAAGTGCACATAAAAGATCCCTTGCTGTTACTCAAATAAGAGTAGCCTATGTGGTGGCAGCAGGTTTCCTCTGTGACCAAGTGTCGATATGCATAACCATGCGTTTGATATCCAATAACCGCTGATTTATAATGAATGTGTTCCAGTGGTATCGTTAAACAAACAAATGTTATCTTTGAAACTAGACATTTCTATCCACTATCTGCCTATTTGGTTGCACATAATATTATGGAAGCACATACAGGCTAAAAAAGACAAAGTTTATCGACACTACTGGAGCACATTGATAAATAATCAGTGGTCATTGGATAATCAAGTATGGTTATGTCGACACATGACATGGTCTCAGAAGAAACAGCAATGGGTCTTTTTATTTTCATAGAAAGGATAGCACACACCACAGCCTTTGATGTACCAGTCATAGATCAATGGATGGAATAGGAAATAGCCCACCATTAAGGAGGATAGATCCTTTGTCAACTCTACTTCAGGTGATCTGAGCAACATCCCACTCCTTCAGGCTGATGCCCAGTGACTATAATAATAATTAGAATGCAATTGATAGGCTAAACATGCAATTTCTTAACATTATATAGCAACTCCTTTGTGGAAATCTAGCTCATAAAATTAATAGTTATGTACATTAGTATAAAATGAGTTAAATTGGTGGTCTTCGGAAGTTTCCATATAGTGCGCTTGTTTATCTGACAATACAAACAAAGCAGATGTGGTCAACAGGTGGTTTTTTTTTAAAGTTTGCCCCAGGCATATAAAGCTGCCTATAAAATGATAATGAGCAAAGGGAAGTAACCATGTTCTCTCCCTTAGGCTTGTTACAGCTCAAAGTTGATATAATAATTATGTATCAAACATGAACAATAAATCTTCAATACTGCTATAAATATCAGATTTTTATTGTCCAAGTATAAATGTGTGAACTAAATCATCTTCTCTCCGGTCACTGGACAGTTCTCTAACCACTGACCACTGGTCAGGTCAGAACCTGCAGAGCTGATCAGTTAGTACCACAGGTCTAAGTTTTTTACAGTCCCTTATCACAGCAGGGCTGCCCCCTGGTTACACAACCCAAATTATCTGCCCTCCTTTAAGTGCCTGACTTCATGTGGATTTACTTTTTTGATCAACTGTCTTTAATGTCCTTAACTTTGTTTCTCAAGCTTGGTCCAGGGTGACCCCCTGTCGTGTAAGCAGCTAATAATCTGCTCCTAATATCTTCAGTACTTATGAAGTTTCTTTGATCCCACAAATATTGGCTTTGCTTATTATTGAACTGCACACTTTTGCTTTATGTGGAGCGGGTAGGATGGAATTGGTGAGATCTTCAAGTTGTGAAGTTGATGGGGCGACGCAAAAAAGAACCATTTACACACATTTTAAAACTATAAAATTTCCATTCTTTATACATGTAGAACAAATGGTTATTAAATAGGATATTAAACAAGCTATCCTCTATTATCAAGTTTAAGTCAAAGTAGAATAATTTTCATCTGTCACAAACTTTAGCGAATAACTAAAATTATTTCACGAGGAATTTAAACTTGATGTATTTTTGTTGCTTTAATATCTGCCACAACACAGAAAGAGTGGAGATGCATAAATGTATGTACATGTGTATACATGTGTATGTGTATGTGTATGTCAGACCAGAGATTACCTGAACACAAATACCAAGTGTGCAAGCAACATGAAGATTAGTCAACCTGACATCAATAGTATCTACAACTGAGGCAATATGATGTAAGTCTCATTCCAACAGGATATAAAAGTCCCATTCCAGTGTACCATAAATTCCATTCCAGCGCGGTGTAGAAAGTCTATTAAAGTATTAATGGAAGCATAATCCAGCCTATGGAAAATGAACTCCAGTGAATTGGGAAATAAATTCCAGAGTTGAAAATGGAAAGTGAATTGCAGTAATTTCGTTGGTTATATTTTTTGTGTTGAAAATTGACTTTGTGTTATGTTTGTAGTGCACTCGCATCCATTTTAAAATCTGGATTGACCCGAAACATAGAATTTTTATAACTACTTATGTTATCTATTATAATAACACAGCAGCATATTACAAATTAATATTGTCATATTATTATTATTATTATTATTATTATTACTATTGTATTATTATGCTAGAAAAGCATACAGTATTTAAATGATTAAGAAAAAGGACAACAATGCCTTGAGCAGTCAGTCCATGGTGGCCAAGACAAAAGACCACTGAGCTGTCACATACATGTGTATGAATAGATGTTTGCATAGAAGCAGTCAAGTGTGGAACAACATACAGATAGAGCAGACACAGCCACCAGGCCACATCCTCAAAGATTTGTTTCAAATGCCTGAGGTAAATCATCTAAAAATACAAGAGAATGTAGTGAATACGTGGTGTTAGTCAGGTACATCCAGAACACTGTCTTGCAGTATGTAGCCTCTCCCCATGGGGCAGACTGCAGGCTGTTGTGTCTGGCACCAAAGTCATGTGTTTGCATGGCGGATGCTGTTATTCCTAACACTTTCTAATATTTTCTCAACAGCATGTGGCATCAATTAATATATTTAGAAATGTTCATCACTGTTGTACTTTCATTTGTTTTGTCCACATATCTGATGCAGTGTTTGCACACTGTTGCATCACTGTACCAACAGCCCATTATGATGGAATGTTCCACTGGCTGTGTCAGCCTATTGTTTCAAAGGTTGTATCCAGTGACAATTGGCTGGTCTGATGCAGTGTTCAGGATGGCGAGGACTTGCAATTTTTTTTGACTGATACCCATAGTGTTCTGACTGCTTTAGAATTATACTGTTCTATCGTCCAATGGAGTTATGAGTTGCATTATTAAGATATTATGCAACTGAAACCGGTTTCATCTTAAAAATGAAACAATAATTTGGTTTAAAGGCGCATACAAGACAAAGAGCACAATAATCTTGGAAAAGGTGTCACTGCCAGTATTATTTTGCAGCTGTTAAAATTTGGACAATTTTGCCACAGCTCTTCAACAGCAATTTTAAACAAAATACTTCGCAAATCAATATTCCAACAACATTTGAGGCGGCATTTCCAATTGTCACCCAGAGTTTTGAGAGCTGATTTTGCTTAATGCATCACATTTTAATTACAAGGTAGCTGAAGGCTATTTCAATCTAATTCCAAACACAAGGAAAACCATATGACAGATCCCATCAAACATCTCATTATCATACCATTACTTGCCTGGGGTCATTATACAGCTTAATATAGATAGAACTGAAACTATAATTACAATCTATTTTATTATTAACATAATAAAATATTAATGTTTATAACCCTCTCCAATTTGGCTAATATGTGTGTGGCTAGATATGATTTCAATAGATTTATTGTGAACGAACCCCACAACAATAGGGACCAATTTTAATCGCAAATATTTATCAGTGTTAACGAAACTGTAGATGAATGCGTCTGACAGACTGTATGCCCATACTATACTGGACATCACCTGTTCCTAACAAGGGTATTGAAGACTTGCCCTGCACCGAACAATGTAGTCATTCTCCTGTCCAAGGAGACGTCCTGTACAAACACTTCAATCTCTTCGCAAACACCATCGGCATCATACTAATCCACCAATAGCTTCTGTGGTGTCCTCAGTTTATTAAGGTTAAGCCAGCTGCGACCCCTACCCTAATCGGACAGGGACCTTTGGGTAGAGAAGGGGGAATTCGAGTCAAGAGCAGATGTGTGATACTTTCTCTGTTCATGCATCGTTCTGAAGCAGACGTAGAGTCAATATTGGTCGTATAGTTCTCTCATTGTAAGTGTTTCGGTAACGTCAGTGATACAAAAGTCCGGTCGGCGATACAAAAGGTAGTCAGTCCACATAAGAAGTTGACTTAAAGCCTTGGTATGTCATCAAGTAATTTAATACCTGACTTCTCCACACAACTTCGACCCTTGTCGAACTAGAGTGAAATAGATGTAACGACCCCCCAGCATACAGTTGGTCATTGCATGATGAAGTGTCAAACATCAAGTTAAATTAAATGTAACAATATGACAGGAAAATAACGGGAAAGAAAACCTGCTACATTGTTTAGGTTATGTAAGAGCTCATTCAATTGAAGTAGTTTTTCTATGTGCCAGGAAGTAGAACAAACAAGTGCATTGCAGAGACTGGAAATCACTCACATGGAGACGAACAGCACAAGCCAGCCATAGGTAAATCAGATTAATCTATAAATCAGCTAGTTAAGATGGCAAATCCACATAGATCCACTGTTTTACAGATCTACAGGACAGCAAATGCCAGTCACTGGTAAATCAAATACATCTGTAGATCACTGGTTAAAATGGCAAATAATACAGGTCTACAGTACAGCGCATACCAGTCATTGGAATCAGCCCTTTTATCATACAGCTTTGTGTAGAGGCCTGTTTTATTGTGAATCTCTGTGAAAAGATTAAATTAAAAAACACCCACTTTCCCTCCATCTACCTAATCAGGATAATAAAATATCACAATAAGTGTAATACTAGTAATACTAGTTAGAACTATGGTAAATGTTCTTAGTAGAATATATCAGTAAAACTGCTTCTACAACATTAATAAGGCCACACAAAATATTTAGGAGTGTTAATGGTAGGCCTCATTTTTTTTAAATTTTATTCTTCCAATATCAAAGAAAACTGGAGCAAAGATAGTCATCACTAAATAATACAAGTATATTAACAATAGGTGATGGAGGTAAGCAAGGTAATGTATTCCATTTGCTTTATATACATAAAAAATAAATTACAAATGTTTATAATAAAACTTTAAAAAATAAAATTTATTTGATCAATTTTAGCAACAAAATGTTTTAGTGTAAGTACGGTTACCTTAAAACACACCTAAAACATATTTTGGCTCAATATAAAAAAGACTGACATGCCAGTAAGTAATCCACAATTTTATGTCTACATTTATTGAAATAAAATTTGGTACAAGAAACTAAACAAAGAGTTTGAAGACATTATTATGAATAATTAATCCACTATAAAGCGGCTTGCCACTGTTATACAGCAAATAAAACAGTTATTGAGTCTTTGTGTTCCATCTGTAACAACAAGCCTTTTGAGTGCCATCATTGGCCACAGTATTTTGAACAGCAGTTCGAAAACAGTTTAAAACTGTGCTTCCCTGCTGGTGGCCATTACAACTTATGGTGACTCAAGTGGTCAAAATGACAATAAATTCCAATTTAACGTCACCCATACAAAGCATTTAAATAGCAGTAAATTGCCTTTTTCTTGTGCTGTTGTTTAGAACAGGTTTTTCACACACACAGGTGCACAACAGCACCTTCTGCTTCTGTTGGCCATTATTTCAAGGCAACATCCTGTGGAGAAAATAGATGGTTGGCCCTCAGGCCTGTTAGCTTTTGTTGCAATTTGTTACAGGTAATTTAATCTTCCTGTCCCAAAACCCTGTCAGTGATGGATTAGAAGAAGATTTTTACCACTTTGAAGTTCTAATTCTGTTTGCTAAATATTGCATAAGGTGTTAAGAGGGAGAGATTATGGATTCAGACCAAGTAGAAAAAAACTGTCTGTCCTACGAATCGGAAATTGGTGATATACTGATTTTAGATGGCAGACATCATCTGCATGTAAATAGACTGGGTAGTGTATTTCTTGTGTACCAGTTACATACCTGTATTGGTGTTAGTGGTCATTTAGTTTCATTCTGTGATGATATAACAAGAAGCTGGGGTGTTACTGTGGTGAAAGGTACCAACTGGTGGTGATGGGGCCATATGTTAGATTGTCAGAACGAAAAACACCAGATCACTGGTCGAAATTATTATGGTGTGAGGCTGTCAAAAGCAATGTGAATCAAAGCAGTACGTTCGAATACTGATGTGATTCTTTTTATCAGTCATATTAAAATACACATGTATGTAGAACTTTATAACTAATTACTGATCTTACAGTAAATTATATAGAGAAAAAGATCACATACAGCAACATATATTTACACAATTTTCAAAAAGAGGGAATGAGCAAACAATGAAACATAATACTTTTAATTATAGTCCATTTGTCTAGATGTATTTCATATTTTATCAGATAAAGATAAAGTTGGTTTGTTTAACAACACAACTGGATCACATTGATTAGTAATAAAGTTTGTTTGTGAAAAAAGAAATATATTAAACATTTGATAAAGTTCAATTAACGTTCATTGTTTATCGTATAGGGACTGAAATATTGTTATCAGCTGTAACCTCACAAAAACAATTAAACAAATCTAGTCTACTGTACACATGGTTGTAAATAATGTTTAAAGACTTGCTGCAAGGATAATAGAGATAGATACTTGAGACAATGGTGCCCAAACACATGTATCTTCACCTCCGCCCTGAAGACATCAACAAGAGATGTAATATTGCCTATTACATTCATGTCCCCAGAGGAAGCTGACATCTGTGACTGATGGTCGCTTACAAACATTCATGTGGGTAAATGCACATCCAGAAAGTGAAAATTGCAATTAGTCGTGAGCTACATGTGTTGGTCAGTGAAGCCCAGGAGACAGATACAGCTCTAATTTACCTTGCTTATTTAATAGCATCTGACATTGATGTTTTAATTGCTTTCACTGACAGCTAGACAAATTAACAAGCAATAAGTCGGCAACAGCTAGACAAATTAACACACAATTAGGAATAGTTGTAAGCACTGAGTATTAGATTAGTTGGTATTTTAAGATGAGTTTGACATCAAGGGTCTCACCATGAAAAGCATTGTAACAAATTTGTAAAGGAATCATCCTACTGATTTTGTGTCATCCTGGCTGATTTATAAATCCATATAAAACTTGTGTATAAGGGCATATCTATAACAAGTTTAATGGCATGTCCATGACTAGCATAAGATCATATACATTGCTGGTGCTATAGTCTGCACAAATCAGCATTTGTGTTATGTTCTGTAGGGAAATGTGATCAGTACAAAAAATAATTTTACGGCATATTGCTCTGGAACAATAAGGATATTGTTGGTGAAAAGGTCAGGATAAAATATGTTTTCAAACTCAACCAACAAATACTTTATTACTGACATCATCCCCAATCGACCACGCTCCCCTCCACCACCCCTCACTTCACCCACCCGTTTTCACCAATTTGTGTAGTAGTACAAAAAGCCTGTGCAGCCACCACAAAAACATCCGTTCGTGTCACTTCCGTTTGTTATATTAAAAAAGAATCGATCACTTACCGACTATCGCGACATCTTGTAAGAAATGCAGCTCGTTCTGGTTAGTTTTGATTAATGGAAGTGTCATGGAGTCGATGTAAATATTATACGAGTTAATGTAAATGTAATAATTACACACACGAAAACTGATGATCGGATCAGATTTTAATGGAATAAGTTGGTATGAATATTAAACCTTTAACAAGTAAAGATAACTTCTATTTTACTTATACATTAATACTTTAAAATATTCAATTCAACTCTTAAGTAAGCTGAATTAAGAGATATCCGTTTACGGAAAGCAATGACAGATGCTCGAAAATAAACAAAGTAATAATTTAGTGTTCCATTAAATGAATTTATATTTATATGTTTATACATACCTTTTATTTAACAAAAATCACGCCGTTTATTTGATAACAAACTATGAACACAGCTTCTTTTCGGAAGCCATACAATATCGACGTACCGCACGTGCACAAGCGGACTTTAATATACGCGACATTGGTGTGATTCTGTGAATATAAATAGCATAAGGACACGTATAAGTAGCACAAGTAAATTTTATTAGCAAATAAATTGCTAATTGATGTATATGATTATCATAATCAGTTTGACAACACCATTTTGATTTGTCATCACGTTTCATAATTAAACTATTACTTCATTGAAAAATATATAATGTACCAAAAAACTCCATAGTCTATACCATAATATACAACTGTTAACTGTACACTCAAAAAAATGTATAGGCCTATACGGTATAAGAGTTCTCTATAGATGATACGACCTCAAAGTAATCTCATGAGAATTTTCTTCAACAAACAACACTGCAAAACGTAGCCGGAAAACATTGCACACCTTTGCACAAACATAGAAAGCGCGAGTGGACTTTGTGTTTGTCTTTTCCTCAGCACCAGGGGCCAAACGTTTAGAACGTGTCCATTTTACTCGGTTTAAGTAACATAACACGAAACCTTCAAAGAGCCCGACAAGGTACACCACGAGCGTAACAAATTGATTTTTTGTCCAAATTATCGTTTAATTTCTCATATAATTTCTTAATTATGCTCAAGTGTTGTTAAGAGTTTTTTCTCACAAAGAAGAGTATCAGTCCACGTTGATTAGAGCGGACAATGTGATACGTGAAGGATGAAAGAGACGCGATGTTCTCGGTTCGTCACACCAGACACAAACCTTACGACAGTCTCCATCATATATCCGCGTATAACGTTTACCGAGACTATTTAACTAGCCAGTAGCTGCGTCATCAACAGGTTATTGCACGATCTACTGGTACCCACTTTTACCGACAAAAAGTTCTAACATTAAAGTTTATCATCTTTATGTAGGCCCTACTGAAACAAAATAAAGTTTGTTTTATTTAACGACGCCACTAGAAACACATCGATTATAAATCAGCGGTTATTGGACGTCAGGCGCATGGTTACATTGACACATGGTCTCAGAGGAAACCCGCTGTCGCCGCTCCATGAGCTACTCTTACCGAAAAACAGCAAGGGGTCTTTTATGTGCACTATCCCATAGACAGGATAGCCCACACTACGGAATTTGATCAACCAGACGTGTTTCACTGGCTGGAACGGACAATAGCCCGTAAAATAATCTGCGCTGTGGTGGATCGACTACTGAAACATCAACAATGCTTAAATTAAAGGGGTGCGATATTGTGGTTCATATATTTGTTTAGTCTAGTAACTTGCAGGCCCCTATGTCAATACTAAACTGCTTTATATTATCGGTAACCGAGTAACAACAAAAGGTCAAAAGACAACAAAAACAAACTGATATTGATTAATAGTCAGTGATTATTGGATGTCAAACACACGGTTATGTTGACACATGGTCTGAGAAGAAACCAGCTGCCACCACATAGGCTACTATTACCTAATAACGTCTTTTATGTGCACGTTACCAGACAGGATAGCACACACCACGGCCCTTGATGGACCAGTTGTGGATCACTGATTGGAACGAGAAATAACACAACGTACCCTTTCGAACCTAAGGTGGACGCTCTTGCGCTGAGCTCCAAAAATTAAAAATGTATGTACTTTTATCTCGTACTGAGAATAATGCCTCACCGAGTCTGGAGATAAAGATAAAATGTGTTTGTCTAAAGTCACCACTGTAGCACATTATTAATAATAATCATCATCATCATCATCATCAGCTATTGGATGTCAAGCATACGGGTTATTTTACATTTGGCCACAGAAACAAATCTTCTGCCGTCACATAAACATCTCTTTTGGATTTAGTTAGTAGCAAAGGGTCTTGTATAATAACTATGCACTTTCCCACAGATAGGATAGCACATAACACATCCTTTGATGTACCGTTAGTAGACCACTTGTTAGAACGGGCAAACCACACCGTGTCCACTGAGGATGATCGACCTTCAATCTGATGCGGGTGTGCTACCACCGAGTTAGATCCCAGTCCTCGACAGTCCGTAGAGCACTCACTTTGACTGGTTTTTAAAACGTCTGAGGTTCTAGAGGTCGAAAGGTCGATCCTCCTCAGTGGACACGTTTTACCAGTTGCATATCAAAAGGCTGTGTTGTATGTTATCCTGTGAGTAGGAAAGTGCACATAAAAGGCGCATTGCTGCTAATCTACAAGAGAAGCGGACTTGGCGGCAGCAGGTGTCATCTGATACCATGTGTCGAAATAATCGGGTGCCCGATATTCAATAGCCGCTGATTAATAATCAACGTGCTCTAGTGATGTCGTTATACAGATCAACTTTAAAGGGTAACAATTACTTTAAAGCTGAAAAAAGAAGACTATAGTGTAAACACTACAAAATCCATAGCAGACAAGTATTTTAATTCACACCATTTCAAAACATCTTCCTTCAAAGGCCCGTTGAAGTACAATACAGATGTACGTGAACACATCCTCATAATTATATTAAAATGTGTCAACTGTCAGAACAAAGGAAATCAACCAACTAATCATGATTTACGTCATGCACCAAACCAAGCAGTATTATAGATATATACCACCTTTGATACAGCCTTGACACTAGACCACGGCAGTTGGTGGCTGACCGTACCCATTGATGTTGTCAATCTCGAAGGGTGGTTAGCGAAACAATGAACACATTTTTTAAAAGTAGTTGAAGGCAAAATTATGAAATCGGATGCTATTATATTTGCATGGGAAGTTTGGCCCAACGAAGTACAAATTGTACAGCTTCAAGTTCATGTTTGACGCCGTCAAGATTTCATCTTGCGTTGCTTAATCCTTTTCACCGATTCCGATCTCGCTTTTCCACATGCAAGCCTCACACAACGCCTGGTATTGCCAACCTATAGTTTCTCACAACTGACTTGCCTTTGGCTTACACGGCTCTCCCCGGGGTGCGGTCCGAGACAGTCACGCCACTGCCAAAACAACACCTAGAGTGTGAAAGAACTGATGTAACTACCATCAGGCAGAGCTGGTCCGAACGACAGCATCTTCCATTGGTTTAACCGTGGAGATCGTATCAACGGCGTTACCGTCGTGCTCAATCATAGGCCTGACACATGCCAAAACACTGCTGAATTGGTTTCCTTCAATTCAGTTTGATTTTTCTCAGCAACCTTTCTCGTTCCTTTATAGCTAGAAACCATGACATCAGTGTGTGCTTGAGTTACACGCTGTGCTGTAGAAAAAAAAGACCTCCCAAACTATCTGAAATGGCATAGTTTTCTAAACATTTGATCTGACAAACAAACTAATTAAGTGAAGCTGTGTAACACTAAACAATGTAACTTAATGTAATTATAACCACGAACAATATGCATGTGGTAAATTCACCTTAAAAAGACGGTTTTGTTATGACGACGATCCATACACGAGACTCAGTGACGACATAAATAAATTTGGACACAGTCGTGACATGATTACAAATTCATTGAGAACTACACCCTTCCACTAACAAGGTGAGGCAATACTTATCATGAAGTGATAGCATGTTTGCAAAGATAAATTTTGTTTGTTTAACGACACGACGTATCGATCCTCCTCAGTAGACCTGTTGGATTATTTGCCGTTCCAATCAGTTATCCACGACTGGTCCAGCAAAGACTTGTATGTGGGGAAAGTACACATAAGAGATCCTTTACTGTTATTATAATCGTGTGTTTGACATCCAATAACCGCTGATTAATACTCAGACAATGTGTTCCAGAGGTGTCGTTAAACAAACAAACAAACAAACTTTATCTAAACAACAAAACATCCAGGGCTCACCATATAGGTAACCAAATTAGCGAACAACTAATTTTTTTAAAGTTTGGCTAAAAGAACATATTTTCCAGAGTGAGCCTGAGCATTGGCGTATCTATACACAAGGCAGAGTCAAAGGGAGATTACGACACAGTCGTGATGGTATATGTACTGACGAATTACAACCAAAACTGAGATACCGGGTGTTCGCAAAAGTTGAGCATATCCTGCTCCACCGGTGGCTCCCATCGTATGTATAGCATGACTGCCCATACAATTAAATGAATTTTAAAAAGCATAAAAGATGAAATAATCAGCGTAAAATCAGTTGGCATGCAATCGCATACACCGCAACTCACCTTATGATTCACCCGGATAATTCCTTCCAGTTTAATGGACAGCGTGTTACGTGGTCCCCGACGTTTCACTTCCATATTTTATGGTATGAAACATTGGAAAATTTCATAATGCCATTCTCTCCAGAACATTTCTTAAAAGGAAACTTCGACAGCATGACAATGTAATACACGTCACGATTACAAATGTACCGCGAACACTGACACCACTTGTGAGAATACAACGAAAGGGCGACAAACTTAAACACTGGTTTGTTCCGCTAACAATGTACTTGGTACTAAGTTGATAGGAATGCAGGGCTCATTCAGATATTCCAGATATGTTCACATGTTACAAAGAGGATTAACTACATTTGTTTTCAAATGCTGTTACAAGAACCCCGTTACTCGAAAAGAACCAATTAATATTTTCAAGGGTCGCTTTGAAGCGAATCTCCGTTGCATAAAGAGTAGTAACGTCACACTTTATTAATCCTAAAACATTATATTGTCTGGTGTTTGACACGTGTCGCCAGGGTAGCTTGTCCCAACTCAAACTGTACCCTGCAGTGTTGTCGTCCCTTAATGAGGGATAACCAACCTATCTAGTCCGTCCAGGCGGCGCTGCAATCTCCTTGTTGATCACTTCTCTCACGTGCTTCATTCACATGAACTTTGACACGATACCCTCGAGCTACGAAATGATTTTTACTGTGTTAAAAAATCGAGACAATGTTTAATTTTGAGGATAGTGATGATCGATTTGCCCTCCGGCTGAACAGCGAATAACTAACAGTCCAGTGTGTATACTTTATCTATCAGTTGTCCGACAACAACGGGTCATTATTGGTGCGTGTCACAGTGCCTTTTATTACACTAAATCCTTGCCCAACAGCCATCCAAGTGTTACATATTAAAACTTTAAAAATCATTCACTGAGGAGGTTTACACTAAATCCTCCGGAGAGCCCCAAATTACACGTTGCCGTGGACGGTGGTAATTCGGGTCATAAAAGCCCCATTCTTCTACGGAACAACCGATAAGAGAGGAGCTCAAACAAGTTGTCAGAGAAACAACAGTATCATGTCTCTTCGATGGCGTATCGTTTTCCCGCCCGACGAACGTGCATTTGGTCATCGGTGGAACCCAGCAAATTGCCCATGACTGGGATCCTATCAATAGTGTTTGTTTAAAAGTAGAGTGCCGAGTTTGCGTTCTTTAGCGAATCTATAGGACTTGCATCACCCTGGATTAGCCCATTTCAAAAACTTCACGGTTGGAGCAAATTAAAATTGCATTTGCGTGAGAGTTATGTGGAAAGAATAGCGTGGTGTCATTAGTCGTTATAACATCATTAAATATTAAAGAGCGGAGAACATCACAGCATTAATGCAGCTCGGAGCAACAAGCGTAAAACGAGACTTTTATCGTTATTTATAGGACAGATTTACTACCAGATTTAAACAGTTTGAATAGGTTTATGTTCAAACACACGCTTCACTTATACATAGTTGGGTAACCAGAGACGCGATTATCTAAATACATACTTCACGGTAAAAATAAACGAACAAAACGTAGGGATAGTTTTCCACTTAATACTTAAAACTTGGAGAATGTTATGCAAGATGCTAGTTTAACATTTTAATACAGCCATGAATGAAATGAGCCTGGTAAACAACATGCTTAGTATAATTGTATAGTTAAAAAGTATAGCTTTTCGTTACTGGCAGTAAATAACGCAAGCAAGTGAAGAAAAAAAGCATACTGACTGAGCCAACCGTCACAATTATATGCAATGCTGTTACATGAGGGTGGAATTATTTGATAAGATGTCTAATTTAAGGATCATAACAGAGCATCTCTGTTGCTTCAGGTGAAGACAGAACAATGATATTACGTGGGTTGGGCATCAGTGGTGCTCTGTAACGTGTTACTATAGCTGACCAATTTTAAAACCCAGGCAGGTTAATATTTGGTGCGTACTTAGTCTACGTTGATTTGATGCAATGCCGTTTCCATTGTCTAACTCAGCATGTCGGCGACATGAAGTTATAATATTGATAATGTTTGCTAAAGGTAAGCGTATTCTTCCCTACTGGTGGCACCCTTGACGGTCGTTCATAAGCACTGTCATTCTATTTGCAATTTTAATTAAAACGATGAAAAGTAGTGAAACATGTCAAAATAGGGTATTACATCAGACAACGTATGTGTCAGTTATGCGCTATACCCAGATACGATGAAAATATACCAATGGCATGGTCCATGCTTAATTTGTTCCACTCAAAGAAAACCTGAATCCGTCACTGTAAGTCATCAATGTATGCAACATGTGTCCAGCTAACAAGATGTGACAGAAACACCCTCTTCCGTGCTAAACTGTAAAAGGACAAAGCCGTGGTGAAATTAATTTTCCGACTTGGCTGTGGAGCAATCGTTAGGGGTGTCTGATAAAGAGTTAAATTAATCCAATCAACCCGCATGCAACACATGACCACAAGCTATCTATTCATGCAGGTTTCTGTCTCAAACTCGTATCGTGATCGGATTATGGGGGAAATCACCGTTAAAAGTACATCCATTCGTATAGTGTTGGTCATGCTCCACACTCCCACTGAAAGACGTAAATGATGGAGCGCAGCTGGTCTACACAGTATGTGTAGATATAATGGAATTGGAAGACGAATGGGGGAGGTGTGAAACATATAAAACTGATGTTGTACATCAATTCATATGAGTCGGCGCTGTGTAGATTTGTTTTCTTCCAACGCAGCTGTGAACGCCATCAAACATTCATTATTAGTTTACAAAGAAATTTTGATGGCATTGACCAGATTGTTACATAATATTACCGACGGTCATTGTTATACCAGTATAGATTTTATCAATGTTTATTATGTGTGGATGAACGTTACAAACTTATTAAACAATATTATGTTTGCATCTTGATTGCTTACATGCAATGCATCTTGAAAATATGTGACAGTAACTGTATTTTTTATCATTATGACGTTATTTTTCAGACATAACCTCAGAAGTTTCTTTGAAAATAAATACACTTGCGGCATTAACACATTGAAAATATGTCCGTTATACTTTATAATATTAAATCCGTCGTCATTTGGATAATTGTATGTCACTTGCGACATCTTGCTATGCATAACAGTAGGCTACAACATACAAAGCATGACAGCAACGTCAACAAGCTAAAGATGTTCCAAAATAAAAAAGGCAAAGTCTCTCAGCTGCGATGGTTAGTAGGACAGAGTTGGTTTTTACTGTTGCAAACGATGTGTTCATAATTTATGCAATTTCAAATTTGAAACATGATACGAAATAACCACAATTTAATGTTGACGGTTACTGTGGTCAAGCACATCAGAAGTTATTTAATTAAAGTTCGCCATTCAACTATATGTCCATTGATAAGGGAGTATAAATTGTTAAAATTCGAACAGTTTGTTCCCCAGAATGACGATCCAAGCAATCGTGCGACTCTGAACAAGAGGTTGCGTCACAATACGTCGTTGTATGTGGGTGGTGTAGATGTTAACAACACAAAGCTACTCTAAGACTAATCTAACATCTACACACCAGACGTGACTCGAGAGTCGGCATCCTTTACGTTTCTCCATTTTGCAGTTGTTACTTTTCACTTGACAGTCATGTGCTAATTTCTTTGATCGCACGTCCAACCGCATAAAGGCAGCCACTACAACTATAGGGATGTTAAAAATCGAGATTTCATGGAAGTACGAGGATATTTCATATCAAATTCTCTTAGTGAAAATATTATTTTGTATAAAAAAATAGCCAAATTAGTTTTAAAAAGCTGAAACTGTACGTGGTAATATTGTACCATCAAGGTCTTTGTCAAAGGACCACCTTAATACATTATAATATTACGTAAAAAGATTTAATATATTAATAGATAACATCATCAAACATAGGACAGAGAAGATACGTGCAGGGGTTCAAGCTACCAGAACCACGCAACAACACGAGTAACAAGATTTAATTTATTGTACTAGACAGTTATAAGTAAATGACATGACAATTCCCCAGATGAAATATATACGGGACAGGTGTGTTGGCAGAGCAAATAGCGAATCACTCAACACTTATATAGTCTACCAGAGAATCATCTAATGTCATGATTAAAGATGTCATGTAATTAGAGACCAGACTAGGTTTGAGCCTATTGGTTCTGGAAGTTTTATCTTTAGAATTTCAGAAGTCATGTAAGGCTGATTTCGTCAGATAAATCTTGTCTCATTAATTTCTCTTTTTAAATGTCAGTGGATTTTTTTAACAGGCTAACAGCCCAAAAAAAGGTTTCCCTTTTAGTGAAAGCTTCAGCCAAAACATATGACATTAATAGTAAAATTGTGTTCCCCTTTGAAGTTAGATGTTTCACCTTTATTTAACCCATATAAACTCCATGTTTCTTCTGACAGAGTTCAACAATAGGAGACGGCCGGAAACAAACTGCTTGAAATGATTTAATCGTTAACTGGAACACATAACGTGGGTGGAGTTTTATATTAAATACGTAATATTTGACATAAACGCATTCCACCGAGTGTGGATTTGAGCGTCTTTTCCTGTTTACATCAAAGATGCTGAGATAGCAACGGACACCCTCAGGACACCAATCCATAATTCATCAAGACAAGCTCAGGCACATTTCTGTAATACCTCACAGTTTCGGGGGAAAGAAGTAAATTTGTGGGGTCTATCTCGCGTATCTGGCCACGAGCCCGGCAGGATAAATAAAAACAAATACATCATTCTCAGTAGGTGCCAACAGACGTGGCGATTTATGTACGCTCCGGTGGAAGCTGCGGTCTTGCAGAGGAGCGAAAACATCAAACTGTCTAGGCCCCTACGTCGCCTGGACTGAAGATTCATTCATCATGGCCAAAGCGTCCCGTGGCATTGAACCTACTTCAGTGACCTGGCATTGGCTTCAGGTGTGAACAACTGGCTGTGCTGCCTGAATTAAAACGCGGGATATCGCACACATAAATCTCAACGATTCCGTGCTACTGACAGATAATAATCTCGCAACGCTTCTTCAACTGATAATTACGTTTAATTATCTCCTTTGCTGACAACGCTTTTCAAATTCAGTGGGTCGCTGACATGGTTGACATGTGATATGATACGTAGATGTATGGCATTTCCTCAGTGTGGCGTTTTATGAGGAAATAGTCATATTTTGACACGACCATAATATATCATTTAGACAGATTCGTCTTGTCTTCAAAGAATATGAAGAACATTCATATAATGAGTCGTCAGCGACTGAGACAGTTACACACCATATGAACGCATTGCAATTTGGTTGGTAGTACATTGTTATGTAGGCATGTCTATAAAAAATATTCTTAATTATTCAACCCAACGCTATACAAATTATAAATATTTTAAATATGTTATTTTCCTAAATATACAATTATGCAAGAGCAGAGCTTGGGAGTTAAAACATCACGCCTGTATTAGCATATAATAAAGCAATCAAATAAATGGCGGCTTTACTTAGGCAGATAGCTAATTAAAATGATAATATTTGAGTAAATTGAATCGTTTACAACACTACACTCATAGAAATGCATGTTTTTATAATTATACTGTTAGTGTTCACTATAATTCATGTCATGTATTACAACTATATTCTCTCATACTGACAACAAACTCCATTTACACGTACATGTTATACTGTCATGAGCTCTTATACACTCCCCACAACCCCTTATACGTGACATAGAAGTACAAAAGCTGGTTCGAATTTATATGCTAAATTTCAACCCAATGACCGAACACCATGGTCAAGCCATAGCTTCTGAACTTTTACCAAGCATTCACCATCCGGACGGAAAGTATCATATTCCACTGTGCACATCATACAAAAGCCAAAAGGACGCCTAGTTCATTTGGTACCATCGAGGTTAGCTTTTGACTATATGGATGTTAACAGCATCCAATCACCGGTAGCATCACCTTGGAATGAATGTAATTATGTACGTACGAAGCTAACAAGACACCTATAGATTTATACATAAAATACAATGTGTAACGTATTACGTTTAAAAAATAAAAAAAAGAGGCGTTTGAACCAGGTTTGGAGAGGCTGCAGTTCCATATCGCTGGTAAATATAACAATCTCAAGACCAAAAAAAAGATTGTCTTATTACCCATTAAGTGTTAAAAAAACTGAATATGTTTTGAAAGTTTTAGTGCAAAGGTTGGGGTTTTTTTCCACCGCGAAAACTTAGTTTAGCTCAGTATGCAAGGCAAATTCCATCCCATAAGCACATGCCCTGAAAGTGAACTGACTCGTTTTGTACACAAAATTAGTTGTTCACCAAATTACATAACCCGGCCGAAATGCAACACGAGTTACAGTTTAAATGTGACGACTTTGGGAGTTTCACTAATGGTCATCCAATTCAACCTCTTCTACCTTTTTGCGCCAAACAGGTTTGGGGAACCCTTCATCCGGTAATCCCTTTTCCAGATAATTCAAGCATTAAAGTACATGTGTGTGGGAACAAAGGCAAAACAACACACTAGTTAGCGAATTACGATTCGTTGGTGTTAGTTGTAACAACACATTTCCTGGGCTTGTGTTAGCAGTACATTTTGGGTAGAGAAACAATGGATGTACAGGACATCTCTCAGCTCAGAACACTCTCAGTTGAGAACAAGCTGTCACCTTGAGCGAAGCAAAGTGTAAATCTGTAAAACAGATCTACGTACGAGCGCAACTAATTAAAAAAAAAACCGGATCAGTCATAGTAAACCATGTAAAATTAAATACTTTTAAATCTGAAAATAGTGTCTTATGTGAACTAATATTTTATTCAGTAAAATAAATACATTGGTTTTGCGTTGTTTTATAATACGGGGGCGGGGGATTCACTAATTAGTGTAGTAGTTTAAAGTTCATCTAATATTTATGTAAACTGCATTTTGATTTTAATAAGACCATGCATTCTCAATTTTGTCCATTTTCATATTTTTTTATAAGAAAAACGTCTTAGTCCCTCTCCATACTTTTTAAATGGGAGTAGTAAAAAAAGGAAACCTTATTTTTGCTGATTATTTCATAAATATTTAACTTCAAGTGGGCATAAATCCGCTTTTTGGCTGTGTATCCTACTACTATGTTCATCGTCATCGTTTAGTACCAAACGTCTTGCCATGTAACAGACTTATCTGGTGGCATTTCAATGCTTACTCATAATGCCTCCATAGATAGGAAGAGGTGAAAGCTAGGTACCTTTTGTTCTGCAAGAATGTGATTGCTATGATTACCCATGCTGCTAGCAGTTCCTCTAATACCATTAGATTCTAAGAAATAATTAATATCCTTGAATTATTCAGCCAGTCAATAACGTGGTCAAGATAAACCAAAACGAGATGGATTTGAGAAAACTGTTAAGATTTTAAACTGTGACCTGTCAATGTCATGACTATGAATAGACAAGGCAGGAGGGGAATCAAAGAATGTTTGATAACCAACACAATTGTTTACAAACATGACAACACCACATCCGTGTCAACAAAAGCACAGATTTGAAACTCAGGTAACATAATGGTGGATGATCTAACTGTAACATACACTACAGTGATTACACAATATTGTATTGAAACTAGACTAGATTAACAACAAAATAAACAATGCCATTCAAATTCATATAAATGAATAGAATTAGGTCTTACAAGTTACATATTTAAATGCAAAATATTTTAATTATAATTAATAATTATAATGACATTATAATTAAGATTTTGGATTTAGATATGTAATGCATAAATTCATCATTTATTAGTTAGTAAATAGTTTACTTATAGTTTAATTATATACATTAATTTGTTTAATAATTTAAATTTTAAATAATGCAATATGTTAAGTACACTATTTTACACATTATAACTTAATTGATTTATTAGTATGTAAATTGTAATGTCAATTATTAGTCATATTTGTTATTGTTGTGATATTATCACTATGTATTTTATATTACTATTTTGACAGTGACAGTTTGCATTGTAAATCGTTTATAAAATTTAAACCTGGACGGCAATAGCTCAAAGACATAAATGAAATTGAAGAACAAGGGATGCTCTGTGTGTAAACAGATCCCTGGCTGATACAGATGGCGGACATCTGTGTGCTGTCGATCCACCTCTGTGCACCCTTCTCGACCGACAACACTGCTCGTACGAGAAACAACATTCGCGTGTAGAAAACTCACCTTATTGGAATAAACACTTCCAGCTACATACAGTTGAATATATCATGTATAAGTCTACATCAGTGTCTTTTCACACACCAAAAACACGTAAAATCCGTTCACAATCCACGAAGAAAACCAACACAACGTCAATAATAAAATCCCACACGTTTACATTGGAGACAGCTACATGCTTGTATGCCTTCCGCGAGTTGAATGAGCCGCCACGAGTGACGTCACGTCGAACGACCTCTAGCGGAGCTAATAAGACACCAGCTGCAATTCGTTCCACTATCTAAAAGGGGCCCACGAATGCGGCGGCATGTTGAATAGCTCTTTGTTTGAATCTTTTCAAACGAGATTTTCACCAACGTTCCTTAGCTTTACCGAAAATAAATAAATCATCAATACAATGGATGAGAATTTTTTTTTACCGATAAATTAATGAAAATTTGAAATAGATTGGATGTTTTATTTTACAAGTTTTCTCTACAGCTCTGAAGGTCCGAAATGCTAATCATTGAAGCATGGAAATAGGACGATTTTAGCCAAGGGGTTGATTGACTTTACAGCCGTGCATAGTCACAGTTAGCCATATCGAGGAACGAGAGAACAATGCGCGTCCATGATTGTTTTACATTGCTCCACAATTTACAAATATTTACTTCATTTTGAAACGTGTTCCTTCGTACCAGACAGCTAGAGAGAAATCATTTTATTTCCTGTCATCTGTATTTATACTACTTTTATAATAAATTGTAAATACGTAATTTGAAACATGTAATAGGCCTAATAATTTCAGTTTTTAGATTATGCCGGCTAAAAAGGGAACTTTAAATGAACAGTGTAATGCTGTGAGAACAGCGTCAAGGGACACGGGAGGCGTGGTAAGCGCAAAATTAATACTTAACGGGGGGCGGGGGGGGGGGGCGGGTATGGGGGTTCCCAGAAAACGTCGAAAAGCCGATGCTCGGTTTACGCATTCTGCATGTATTCGGATGGGCTGTTCGTTTGAACATGCGCAGGAAATAAAAATTGAGGTATTGTTTTATTTCTAATGGAACTAAGACGCATTCCCCAGAAGAAGAAAAAGAAAAATAGATAGCTTACTCTGTTGAAACGAGGTATTCCAAGAGATAGGTGGCTTTAATCAGACTGTTTGGTACTTGATCAATGACAGGAGTCTGGCGCCCTATCAAATGAAAATATGGGTGTTGTGTTCTTTCTACCAGGACAAGTCAGATTTTGTTTGATCAGTAAACGAAGTACTTGGTGTGAGTTTAGAGTCCTTCCCAAGAAAATATAGACAGTTACAATTTAGGTGCTCTAAAACTCTTTCTTCTGGCTGCTCATTTGTATATAATATAAAATAGGGGCATAGCTTTTTTTAACAAGACTAAGACTTTTCCCTCAAATCCTTTTGGAATTGTTTGCACAAAAACGTGTTCTTCTTGAATTCTATATCACTGCTAATGTGTACATGAACATGAAATGAAAATAGTCCGTCCATTCTCAAGACATTGCTAAACAATATTATTTAAAACGCATTATGTAGGCCTATATCATTATGGGCCTTCATTTGAAAGACACGTGAAACGGAGATTAGAGATTTAATGCAGAATTGTTATTCGCCCAGAAACGTTTCGAAAACAGATGTAAAATGTATTCTGGAGAAGTTTGACCGGTGGAAAATATACGCAAGTCCGGAATATACCTGCTGTATACAACATAATTATACAATGTAATAATTTATGTATGACGATATTTGACGTCAATAGCACCTGTTTGCTTAGCGATTCATAATAATCATGTGACGTCACAATACCGAAGTTATTATCTCTGAATGAATATATAAATCGTTGTTTTCATTGGATGAAATAAAACTTTTTCCTCAATGCTATTTGTCTGTGTTTTCTGTCCAAGTCTATAATAAATAATATTATGTAGATATTTTTGTATTTGTTTTCCCCATGTCGACACCTGTAGGCCCTACATGACGTTGGGGCCTTTCTAGTGACGGCGTTCTGTCATACAATTCCCCGCCCCTATTTCCGCTCCCAAATTGAAATTATATATTCTTCAACACGCTCTGTCAGCACTGCATAATGATGATAAGAAAAAGAAAACAAATCGTTATATTAAAAGAAAACGGATTTGTTGAATTATGTAGTTATGTATATCTATATTATAATAGGATAAAGATTAACATGTCATACTCGTTTACCCTCATTTAAAAATCACTGCTGTCTATTGACTTCACCAATTGCTCATTGTTACAGACAAGCGACCTGTCAAATTACAAATTGTATAACCAATCAGCGAGCAAATACAGCCAGAAGATTTAAACCCGAACACTCCCGACCTCTTCCGACATCCGCCATACAAAATACGGCAAGTCAAGGGAATTAACTGCATGGCGCAAATTGTTCAGAAAACACAGTATCGAAATGACGTTAATTGGTTGATATGCACTAAATTTACTATTTGCGAATTAAATTGGTGGTTGTGTCGTGTTGACAACACTGTTTTGTCTTTCTCATGTTGAAAATTGGCATGTTTGGGGTTATATGGCGAACTGTGTATGTTTACGTTAGATACCACTTTCTTATTGCATAATAACCTCTAGTCAATAAATACGTCCTATATATCGGTAGATTAAGTATGCATGCTCTATAAACATAAATAGATTTCCACCGCTTTTCATTAATTTTCAGCTGTGATTTCGTTACACGAGCTGATTTTCCAGGATTAACTCTTCTTTTTAATGGCAAAGAATCGGATTTCTCAAAACAAGAAACCTCATCAAATACAGCGACACATAGGTTACTCCTTTTGATAAGCAGCAACGAATCACACCATTCACTATCGAATATACAATTCGCGGAGCACAGTTTTAATATATTATTTACTTTATTAACCGTAATTCTTGGCGTAATGTACGCTGAAATTGAGTACGCGTTTCCCTACGTACGCAATATACTCAACTGAGTAAACTATTTTCCTCCAAGCCTTTTAAAATTAATAGCTATTAGCTATCAATTGTATAACAAAAAAACAAAAATAATGTTAGTAAACGAAGAATTTATTGAGTCTTCAAACTTAAGAAATATATTCATGCAGAATACAATACACTGATTCTTAGCGTATCCAGGTATCTAATTAAATGTTACGGCGTTTTCTGTCATATTGGGTATACATTTCAAAAGCGTGGCTAATACTAATTATTAGTGGCTGAGCCCCCTTTACACACATATTATAATATACAATGTAATTATGTAAATATTGTTACTAAAACAATGCAGGTTCACAAAGTTCCCTCGTCTTACGTATTTGCGTTATATTACAAACTCACTTTTTGGCGAAAGCTAGTTTATATGATTGTATATTATTCAAACTTATATCGCAGCGGAATGTAGCTCAGCGTGAAGAATCGATCGTTATCAGTGGACCTGTTGGGTTATTTCTTGTTCCAACCAGTGATCCACGAGTGGTTTATCAAAGACTGTGGTGTGTGTTATCATGAGTGATAGAAAATACACATAAAATACTCCCTTGCTGTTATTCAGTAAGAATAGCCCATGTACATAGCGGCAGCGCTTTTATTCTTAGGCCATGTGTCGACATAACTGTGTTTGACATCTAATAGTGGCTGATTATTAATCGATATGAGCGCTCGCCGTATGGAACGTAAGGTAGGTATAATTATAATAAGGGGCGATAACTCTCAATTTCTCGCCCAGCTGCCTCTATGGGGATGGATCTTATATTATGTGCCTTTTTAAATTCCCCTGTGACATTTTGGTCCGCAGGTGGATATACCTATTTTAGGCCGTATCTTCTAAATTTAATACTAGTACAATGTATCTACAAACATTTTATCTTTGGACAGAACAATATAAATTAAATTGTCGTCAAATTCATCTCCAATTTTAGATCGACGATAATTTTTGGTTTGTAGAATTTTCAACCAATATTTAACTAATCCAATTTTACGCACAGTATGCAAAGGTACTCTTCCTAGTTCTGTTAAAACAAGTACATTTGTGGTGACTTTTTAACATTTTTTTTTTTTACAAAAATCGATACTACATGTTCAATATATGGGAAACACCCATACTTCGCATTCATATTAAACTTAAAACATTAAAACTGTAAGAATCCACAGCTTCCACGTAGGCTAGTTTTACCGAATAATAATAGTAAGTGGTCTTTTAGGTGTATTTTCCCACAAACAGGATAGCATAACCTACTTCACAGCCTTTGATGTACCAGTCGTGAATCACTGGTTGGAACGGGGAAATAACTCAATAAATCCACTGATGAGGTTCGACCCTTCGACTCCACACTCCTCAGTCGGATGCTCTTGCGCTGAGCTATATTCCGCTCTACCTTGTAGTCCTACGTACATTTTGTATGTCTAAACATAGAACAACTGTACACACCACAACACAAATTCGTTGACCACACCTGCTTTTCTCATTTGTCTTATAGATGGCTCTCTGACGTCAAACACCAGATTCTTCTGGGTAGTCTGGGGAATATGAATTTTTCCGGACCACTGTAAAAGCGGCGGGGATACACCCATAAATGGTCTGAGTTAAATAAGGCTGCCGCAAATTACCAACAAATTAGTTGAGGTCAATTGACAGGTTTTATCGCTAAACATCATAGATCTTTTGTAGAGCACATATTCGTGAGAACAGTCCCTAATGGACCCGAGTTCTAAGGATTCAACTCGCCGTGCACTTACAGTTTGACCAGGCCAGCGAACACTCGAGGGAGTCAGAGTGACCATTGCATTTGTAAATAACAAATTGTAATAACTTTGAAACTGGCAGATACGAACATTTAGAATTCACCAAAGAACGTGTTTCAGCTGTATTCTATAATATACTACTTTCTTGTACACTGCCAATACGTTTTCACTATCGGGTATTTTTAGGCTGAAAGTACAGTGCTAAATTTTTATAATTTTCCCGCAGTTATGTATATATATTTATTGTCTTGGACTTTCAAGTGCCATGCAGAATGTTCTTTGTGGAATTTTTTTTTCGTTTTATGTCGTACATTTCTTTATATACTTGTAGGCATAATACATACTGCATCTATATATAAGTGTAATTACATGAGTTTTCACTTATTTGCAGAATGTGAAAATCATGTATAGAAATCGCTCTGTTTGCTCCGCCCACTTATATGAAACAGTGTCAAGTTGCAAAAAAAAAAACGTACAGCAATTAGGCGGCCTTGTCAGACGGAACAATATACATGTAGTTGAAGTTTTACATGCTCGATGGTAATAATAACTGACATGACCTTTTCCTGCTGAAGGTTGGCAGTAATAGTAATGTATTGATTGATTACAATAGGGGTTGCAACACGCGTTAATCATATCTACTCTGTAATAACACATATTATGATAGACATTTGCGGCAACCAAAAACACCCCTACAAAAACCGTTGTATACTGAACAAAACACACAACCATTTAATAAAGCGATCGTATAAATACTGAAGACCCGTGTAAAAGGAATAAAAGTCCGTAGAAATACAGGTCCGAAACAAATGCTAGAGGACCTACATAACTAGGATTACTATAGTCCAACCCATATTAAGTTGTACTCATTCTCATTTTCGTTTAAATACTTCTAGGTACATTTTGGGGTACTTTTCCTATTATTTAACCTATTTTCTCCTTATTTTGGTGTTCGCGAAACACGGTGAGGTTTATCCCTCACCAACAAAAATTGATTATATAGCTTTCAATCTGATTAAAATGAGATCCATCATCCGCTAACTATTGTCCGCTGTCTACAGGTAGCGGACGATGGCTCTGATTTTAATAAGAGTGCATAGCTTTATACGCCAAAATTTTATCCCGTGCCATAAGACTGAATTTTGGAAATGATTTCGAGCTACTACAAACTTTCTGGAAATGGGTATACAAATATGGACTCTCTTAACAATTAATAGTAAATAGTGCATAATTTAATCTAAAAGATTAAAGGGCTTATTGTCCGTGTATCGCGTTATCCTTTAAAATTTACTTGATTTATAATTATGTTCAATATGCACACATTTAAGTGAATTTTTTGTAAGGTAATAAGTTAAAATTTCAAAATAGCATCTTGAAATGAATAATACTAATTAATGATCATGTTTAATATCTCATGTTATATTGCTATAATTGGTCCTGCTTATTGGTCTTCTTCTAGATCCATCGCTGATAATTATAATTAGTCTGAAATTCAAAGCATAAACCATTGTCCTGGCATTCACTTCGTTTTTCAAACTGACATCTGTAGACTGACAAATTCATTTTCCCAGCACTGTTATCAGAATGTCTGGTAGTAATTTCCTGCCCAATCCTCACTACCCGTGCCAAAGGGGTAAGAAACATGTAGCAATACAGACACATACACCGATACACTTGGTTTGCAGTTTACAGAGTGTGAAATGTATTGAGTTTAATGCGTCTGTGTTTGATATGAAATCGACATGAATCGCGCGTACGCTAATGTCGTCTGCTCGCTAACATGGAGATGAATGGAGAAAACAGGTGGGTTCGGGAAAGGTCGGCGGATTTGCCATCATTTTTCATTCTAATAGACTCCATGACTCTCCTTGCCCATTATTAATCTTTTATTGACCATTACTGTTCAAAAACAGGGATCTAAGAAAACAAATTGGCGTAATTGTGTAAATTGATTGTCAGCAATACATCTTTGATAAAGTCGTAAATTTGTGAAGATTGGGAAATTTCTATTTGAAAATGTCGCAAGTCTTTTATTATAAAATAATCATAAATTTTGAAACGTCGATTCAGTGAGTAATAATAGTTCTAATACGATGTGTTTCTCGTTAAACAAAACAAACTTTGCTTTACTTTAGTTCTAATACATTGGATTCATTGCGTTATGAAGCGGGACGCAGCTCCGCGCAAAAAGTCCGTCAGATGTTGAATGGGCCGAAGGATCGATCCTCCTCAATGGTTCCTTTGGATTTTATTCCGTTCTAACAAGTGATTCGCGATAGGTTCATAAAATGCCGTGGTGTGTGTTATCCTGTCTGTGAGAAAGTATACATAAAATATCTCTTGCTGTTTTCAAGTAGGGTAACCCATGATTGTGGCGGCAACAGATTTCCTGTGACGAAGAGTCGATATATATAACCGCGCGGTTGACATCCAATAACAGCTGATTAACAATTAATGTGTTCCAATTGTGTCGTTAAACAAACGTTTATCTTTGTGCTAAACATTATACAGGATGTACAGGGACAAATACTGTTGAAATTAATGGCGGTAAATAACAGACATGCAGGAAGACAACATTCATCAATACGATTGTTTACTTTCTGTTCAATATCGGGGGTGGTTTTTTATATTAAATTAGGAAAATAAACAAAAACTCCAGAGGATTATTATACTTAAAACTGTTTCAACTTTAAATATATTTCCATCAGTCGGAGTCACTTGCATTCGAATTCATTTTACATTTTGATTATCAGAACTTGATATCAAAAAGAAAAGTATTATATCTAAACCCAACTTTCAAAATCAGATTGATTGATTGATTGATTGATTGATTGATTGAAAGAAAGAAAGAAAGAAAGAAAGAAAGAAAGAAAGAAAGAAAGAAAGAAAGAAAGAAAGAAAGAAAGAAAGAAAGAAATCAAATATATAGACCAAGATGAACAAAAAGTAAATATTAGTTTACATAATTATACTCACATACCCAATCCTACAATATATTTGCTGAATGTCATTACCAAAGTCTATAAAACAGCGAAATAAACTTTAACGTGCCATCAACAGTGGATAACAACAAACATAAAGACAAAATCCCTTTTTTTTAAATAAGTGACGAGATGCATGTCATGTGTGGGTTGATCGTATTCGGAATTAAATTCCTGCTGTGCCTCGTAATTGGGTTCCGTCCAAGGAACACCTGTTATATCGAAACCCTGCGCTTCAAATTAGACCTAAAATCGGCAAACTCAAAAGAGACCTGCCTTTCAAATTATAGGTATATACATAATCTTCTTAACTTGGTCTACAAAGGATAAGTACAAAAATCGGTACTAATTACAGAAACGAAACGTAAATATCTCCTAGATTTGGATTAAAATAATGATATAAACAGGTCGCGTGGCTGGTTTTCAACAGGTGCATGGTTGGGATAGTATATTAAATGCATGGTCTGCATGCTACCTGTATGGTACTGCCATATGGCATTCGTGAGTCGCACACTTATAGGCGTGATAAGAGAGACATGTCAGTATTTGGCATGCATTGTCCACAAATCCGTGTTTATAATAAGACCCACGCACCTTGACAAAACCCGATAATCATATCAATTCTCTATTATAAACACTCATTTGATGGGTTTGACATCTGTCGAGACAATCATGGCTTTCCGATGCCCTTGCATACGTGCTATAGCAGCTGGTTTGAAAAAAAATATGAAAAAATTATTTTAATGGTCTTTAAGGTCAAGCATTGAGGTCCGTGATCACCACAGCCAGGTATTAAACCTGAAACGTCTTTCATTGTCAAGTCTTGTTGACAACGGTTGAAGTACGAAAAGTCGGCGTTCTGGATTTCTGGGGGGTCACACCACGATACACGGCGTAAAAATATATTTAATGGGTTTCTATCACAATGAAGAAAATTAAATATATACATCAAAATTATTATGAGACTCGTGAGAAAAATTCGCCAAAAAACTATAGTTACAAAAAATGGATTTTATAGTTTTCGCTCCAGACGTATCAACGGGAGCTATGAGTAATGATATATATTTATGGAAAACGTTTATAATAGAACCCTTTAAAAAATCCATGGAACCTTAACTATTAAGTTTTCTTTTATACTAAATTAGTATGTTTGATCAGTGGATAATTCAGTCACAGCACAAACAGTTCAATTTGCCATAAAAGAAAGACCATGTACGAATATTAATCCCAATTATTAAACAAAAAAATTTGATCGCTACCTGTCTTTGTGGTGTGGTGGTTAGACCATAGGATGCAAATTGTTTAGGAATTAAAAAAAAAAAGTAATAAAATGTAAATACTATTATCTGTCAATAGTGACTCTGGATCATCCATGATACTAGTATATACCATATACCCCACTAATCTAGTGCCCGTCTTAAAATTATAAAGGTTCTGTTTCGTAATTATTGTAATCGTGAAACCACGAAGCTATTCTAAACCACAAAACATTGACAAGAAATGTTTATCTTCGCACAAGAAGGGACAATGCGACAAAATCGAGATGGAATTTTTTATTACGAACAACAGCCAAGGCAGTGATGATATCAAGGGTTCGCGAAAGTTGAGCGTATCCTGCTCTACATACAAGTGAGGATTTTCGACAGGTATTTTTCAAAAATAGCTTCAATGACCCTCGTTACATAGTTTTATCACAGCCTCTGTGTTGTGACCAATAGTCGAATACCCGCGTAAACAAGGCCAATCTGCAGGCCATGATGGTCAGGCGATAAGAGACTACTATAGGACATGTATATGTTCCAGTGTCTGGACACGCCAAACAAATGCGTATCAGTTCCATCATTACACCAACATCTTCCGCACGGACGTCTGCGAGCCTATACTTCCTCCAATAACACCCAACGGCTGTGCATGTTGTAGTTGTGTCTCTGGGGGCGACGTTATCGGGTTGTCGTGTTGACGCGACCACCACCATGCCCACGTGAGTTCCATGCCAATAACGTCTAGCCGGGTTGGGGAATGTCTGTATGTCGGTTACGTAATTCATCACATTTAACCTGTTCGTCCTATTTTGTAGTAGTTTGGCGTAGCTCAGCGGTAGAACATCCGCCTGTTGTTCGATGAGTCGAAGGATCGATCATCCTCAGGGGTTATTTCCAATTCCAACCAGTGATCCACGACTGGTCTATCAAAGGCCGTGGCGTGTGCTATCCTGTTTGTGGAAAAGGGCACATAAAATATCCCTTGCTGTTATTCGAAGAAGAGTAGCCTATGTGTCGATATAACCGTGTGTTTGACATCCAATGACCGCTGGTTGATAATCAATGTGTTCTAGTGGTGTCGTTAAACAAACAATCTTTGTCTTTAATATTGACCTGTAAACCCTATCCTGTCTTGTCATGTAAAACTTAGTTATTCGTGTTTAATCATATACTGTTGTGTAATGGTCTGGATGTAATACAGTTATGTTCTGTTCTGCCTATTTTAGTCTTTGTGATTTTCAATAATTATTAAAACCATTGTTTCAAATTAAGAAATAAAAATTAATTTCCTCTCTTATACTAACACTAACTTTTATTCTGGACAGGCAGTCGAGGCAGCTGGACTGCCTGTCCAGAATAGACGTACCTGAACCTCAATTGAATAAATAGGTTATAATTAACAAACTAAATGTTAACAACTGACAGTATAATTATATACAAACAAAAGGGTGCCGATTACAAGCTGTCATTTCTATCTCACGTATTTTATAGACCGACGACTCGCTTTGATACGCCAGCGTCCTTATCGCCATTTAAAGCAAGTATACCGCTCATTCATATTTAATAGGGAATAGAGAGTTCATCTGATCAAAATCGCATCACATCAGTAAATTGGGTTATTAACTATTATCGGAATTATTTGCTTGCCAGATGTCTCTTTTATAGGAATGCATTGCTGTTCTTCTTATTTTTCTCAATGGATTATTCACGCGTAATATATTCAATTCAAAAAGAGAGATATACATTTTTTTAAAGTTTTATATCTCACGTGACAGCTGTCTAATAATTGTAAAAAAAAAATATTACAAGATACGCCAGATGATTATCAGAACAGATATTTATTTTAGCAATCATTTTGAATGCTTTTCTATTATTCCCGTTTGTTCTGAAGTCGATTATATTTTGTTTCTTAAAGGGTTAGTCTCATAGTTACAACATTTTTAATATGTGATATACAACTGCAAATAAATTAATCACACAAATAATAGTTAGCATAATTAACGAGAAAATATTTTGTAAATGCAGATGCAAAAAAATATCTATGCAGGAATCGTCTGGGTAGGAGCTGTCGTATACAATCAAATCGTCGTCAAGGAAAGGGTGGCATGTCAGATTTTCCCGCTAACGCCTCTAACCGAATTTGCAATCGATGATGATCACATAACATAATTATACAGAGAACAACAAAATGCCAGAGTCGGCGGGAGAATATCGCAAACCCCGACATTAAATTTGTCATATCATGAAATAGGAGAGATGTAATAATTGTAATTAAAGGAATGCTCAGGCAAGGCGTTTAGACCTCTACGCACGTTTAACAGTACCATTTCAACATTATTGCCAAATAACAACTACTATAATCATTTTTTAATGATTATAATAGTAAAATACCGACCTGTACTTTATACCGCAGCCGCAGCCATGTTAGGTTTTTACCCAA